>JH431584.1:168425-288818 GCA_000239455.1 Strigamia maritima
TATATATATATATATATATATATATATATATATATATATATATATATATATTATATTATTNTTNTNTNTATTTATTTTATATATATATATATATATATATATATACATATAATTAATATTTTAAAAAAATACATTACCAAGGATATGAAATTACATTGCGCGAAATTAGGTGCGAGTAGAGAGATGCATTAATACTTAATAAACACGCAAATGAGAAGCGATGCACAAAAATAAAAGTCGCTTTGACACACAAATGTACTAATGAGAAAAAAGAAAAAGAAAAAAAACAAGAAAACGAAAATTTCGAGACTCCAGAAACATTAAATAAATAATAATAAAATAAATAAATAAATAAGAAAGAAGGAATCAAACGTCATCTAAAAGCACATTCTTCCAATAACTCTTTTTTCACCTCATCTTTAAAAAAAAAAAAGACAGTTTCAAGACGACACCCTAAAACAGACACTCGTTCGTGTCCCAGTTGGCCAAACGTTGCGGTCTCCATTTTCTTTTCAACGTGACGATAAAAAGAAAAGACGGCCAGTGTAACGTGCACCAATAAAATAGTAGCGTCAGCTTTAAAATTTAAATACCCCACCGAAATCATTCACCGTTTGGTAGTTTAAAAGCCTACTCCAGCTAAAATGTACATTTTCGTGTGCAAAAAATCGATTTCCACTACTGACAATTTGACAAAGGATGCTTACACTTTTATTCATTTAATTGCAAAATAAATCCGCATAAACGAGGCAAATTGTTTATTTGCAACGTGGCAACCAATTGCGTCGAATTTCTTTTGTTCACGTGTTTTATAAAAGCTAATAACCTTATACTAGAAAACAATGAAACCGAAAATCTGTAAAATCCAGTACACGCGGTTCTCTCGTAAGTGGTTTGCGTGCAATTGTGGAACGTCTTACCATTTCCTCCATTTTAGTGAGAAGATGTCAAACACTGTGCACTTTACCAATCCTCTTTACTGCATTCAACACAGGGACAAGCAAATCATTTTTTTTTTATTTCACTCCTATGCATCCATGTAGTTACTATGGAGAATGAGAGTTGTTTTTACTTCTCTCTTTTTTTTATATTTTTATATGAACAAATAATCCTTGCACGCAACTTGTTCTGCCTTTTGTCGATTTTTCTCACCGGAAGAACAGCAAAAGCAAAGCAACACCCCTAACTCGCTAGGCGACAAAGAGTATGGGAGGAGGAAATAAGACACATTTTTGAGTATTATTCACACATGTCGGATTTTCTTTGCAACATTGCATTATTATTTTTTTCCTCCCTCTTTATTTTTATTTCCCCGTTTATTTTCGTCTTTTTTCTTAAACCGGAATCACAACTTTAAAAACTTTTTTTTCTTCCTTACTTACAAAAGAAATTCTAAAATATTTAATTTCGAAAGCAACAAACTCTCATCGGCCGAGCAGAAATAAGAAAATTTTGTTTTTTTGTTAATTATATTTCCCCCCAGTAAAAGTAAACCCAAAATGGATATTAATGAAACGTATACATTTTGTGTATACATTTCAACAGAGGGCAGTTTAAAGTGCAATTACGTGTCATCATCGGCTGCAAGTATTTGCCAGATGGTTTCACTCAAAGACACGAGCAAACAAACAAAAGACCAAGAGTAATTAACTCCCCTTTTAAATGTCTGCCTAATTCCAATTAATAAATCAAAACAAAACCTAATTAATAATACCACTTTAACTTGGAAAAAACAAACATCGGAGGATGGCAAGATAAGCAGAAGAGGGGGAAAAAAAGAAGATAAAAACTACAATTTCATCAGCTGCTGTTCCTCTAATGTCAAAACAAGAAGGAAAAATTAATAAATATAAAAGGATAAAAAGAAAAAAAAATTATTTTTTTTCCTTTTATAGAAACTTAACTGAACCGAGGTAAATTAATTCAATTATATACAACCCCGAGCGCCATTTCTTATATAAAGGTGACGTCACCTTGCAAGTCCTATCAATCCAATTGACTTTCGCCTTTCGCAAGAATCCAGATATAGAAAGAAATTCGATCAAATGAAGAGCCGGAAATTAGATTCTTCATCGAAATGTTTCCAGGGTTTTGAGCAGGAAAAGCCAACTAAGTTTGTCCATTTAATTGGGTTTCTAGTGGACTGTGTCGTTTTACACCCAAGAACTTAAAACTCACGTTAAAAGCAACTTGTATTAAACAACACTGTGTAATACCATACTCTCGCTGTTTCGTGTTCACTTTTCTTTTATCTCCAGAAGGATAACATGCGCGATTCAAAGTGCAGCGCAACAACAACAACAACAACAACCTAATTCGATAAACTCTAGACATGATTTACACGTACTGACGAGTTCAAACTACCTGTAGAATTTCCCACCAGACCTTACTCTAAGTAATAAGAATAGAGAAACCCGAAAGGAAAATCTTACTTTAAAAAAAAAAGAAAAAAAAGAAGAAATGTTAGATGAAAAATTACCCCGAAAGTTTAGATTACAAAACACGGAGATGTTTTAAAGCTGAATGTCATACCATATCGAAACCTCATTTTAAAAAAAAATTTAATCGTGTAATTTTTGCTTTGAGAACACAATTTAATTGGAAATTAATCGTGAACAGAAATTGGCATCAATTTGCTCCGTACACAAGAAAAATCCCAAAGCAAAAGACGACAGAGGTAAACAAGAAAATATTCCGTCAAATAATTATCAATAATAATAAGCCAAGTAGAGAAATATTATATAAGATTGTATGTTATAGTGCATCAAAAAATTTTGTTGAAACAGAGCTTTCTACGAACATCATAGGAATAAAAGAAAATACCCACAGGAAATTTTAAAAACAAACAATAATCAACGAAAATCCATTTGTTGACAGCTATATTGTCAGAAAATTAAAAGAAATTAGAATATTCTGACAAAAAAATTTAAGAATTCATGCCATATTACTGTAAATAATTAAAGTCTTAAATTTAAACATAATTCTCTAATAGACAAAATTAGCAGAAACCTGATGTCTGTTTTCACCTTCATTGCGTTAAATTTTAATCAAGCGACTTGCAAGCATTCGCAGTTGAATTAAATTTTAAATGATAATTACATATTTGACATATTTCTCCTCGGGTATTAACTATTCTTTATTGATGTGGCTGATTCGAATGCGCTATGATTCAGACAGACATCTGAAACATCAAAAAGCGGAAATTGAGTCAAAAGTTGGCAAACTTATTAATTTCTTCTCGTACGTACAGTATAACCATGAGCATATTAAATGTTCTTTTTTTTATATATGTTCGCGAATAAATTTGAGTTGTATTTAAATTAGAAGCTCATGAAGAGCAAAATTAACGCTTTGTATTTCTTTCAATTGTGTAGGCAGGCATTGCACAATTTGTCTTTTGCTATCTCTTAAAACCGCATGAAAAATGTAGACTTTAAGTAGCATAACCCGCTTTTCATTTTGATGTACAACAACAACAAAGCGCTAGTATTTTGCTAGATACATAAGATTGGAATAAAGAAAAGAAGAAAATATTCGCCCCTGTCGCGTGATGAAGTGTCGGAGCCAAAACGAGATGGAAATAATAAAGACACTCGAGGGGGAAGCCTCGAAAACTCAAGATGGGCCACCATTTGATGCTACTATACTCTCAACTTGTGTCGATGTGAGTGAGAGGAAAGCACATAATGGAAAAGAAAAACGCAACACATTGTATGAATGCAAAAATGATAATGGACCACCATATAAAAAATAATTCACAAGAGGTCCCTTTTCCACATTCACATTACTCCGCCATAGTACTGTATCATAAAAAAAATTCGTGTAAAATAAACCCATTTTCATAAACATAAATTCAACAATTTTTTTTTTATATTTCGACATTAGAACGTAAAATATATATACTTTTTAAAGCGCTTTAAGAAATTTTTTTTTTATCTTTGTAAATTTACAGTATTGCGAATACAGAGAATAAGCGAAGTCGAAGGCTGAATAATTCACTTGTAGTAAAATCCTCCGAAAAGAAAGAAAGAAAGAGAATGAGAAAATTTTCGAAACCAATATTGACTTGTTTTGTTGCCCTCTTTTCCTAGACAATAAGCGATTGTTTTCATACATGTACACACACACTTTGAAATCATAAATTATTTACAAACACACGTGCAAATAAAATCTGTTTCCAACGTCGATACAAATATACAAGCCAAGAGAAACGGAAGCAGCAGGTGGCAAATTCTCTCTCTCTCGATTTTTACGGATATTACCAAAGATGTCAACTCAAATGGAATCAAATGCCACATGTGGTATATATATTTCAACCGAAAATGTAGTGTTTTGCAAAGCCGCAAACCATAACAAATTATAGTGCACGAAACGGGTGAATCATCGCGAATAGAAAAAAAAAAACATTTAATAACAAACTTTATCGCTCCATTTCAGACATGGATTTTGTTGATATATACAGAAAGAAAGAAAGCCGGTTCAAACATGTTTACGCCAACATTTTCCATTATCCCAAAACAAAACAAAAAACTTATTAAAAATGGAATCCAATTTTTTGAATTATTATAGGCTTGTTTCCAATTACATGTGTGTCCAAAACAATGCAAATTTCGACCCCCTCTTATGCTCCACAGTAATGGTGCAGTTTATGAACACGTGACATGAATTTTAGACACCAAACACGCAACAGTTTACACCAAGAGGTTTTTTTTGTACGTGTTATTAACTTATTATGATCGATAGAACGTACTGTCCAGAAAGAGTCCTGAGTGTGCATCTTCACAACTAAACAAAAAAATCCAGTAAAACACAAAGCTAAAACACAATTACTTAATCGTCCTTTTAAAGGGTATACGACATCAGACTTTTTTATTGGTACATTGGATCAAAGCATTGTTTAAAACTTTTAATTAATTTTTTAGAGATTGTTTGAAAAAATTTTCAGGTGAAAACCCAATGTTGAAGTTGAGGAAAAGGAGCAGACGACAATATGAAAAAGTTCGAGATATAAGCGAGACCAAATCGAGATTTTGCGCGATTGTTACCAGTTGTGACGTAAACCCTATGTATTTAACGTGGGAAATATACCAACTGTGACGTCAGAAACAACGCCCTGCCAACAGTGGCCAATAATGTCCCTAACCAAGCTCAAATAAGCTGTTCGGGATACAAAATAATTTTTTTAAACGTATTCCAAAAACTTTAAAAATAAATAAAAATCATTTTAAGCCATTTTAAAAAAAGGCAAAAATTATTCACCTATAAAATTTTTAATGTCGTAAGCCCTTTAATCTCACGGTTAATGGGAGAAGCTAAAAAGCTTATAGTCATTTAGTAAATAATTAGTAAATTAGTAAATAAAACCAAAATTCTGGCAAAAAAAAAACGACTTTATCCTTTTAACAAATTTCTACTTCTGTTTGCAAATGATCTTAATATTCATGGAACTTCCAGTCCCGTCACTCAGCTGATTTGTTTCATGGTTCAAAAGCTGGAACTACTATACGAATACTTTCCAATTTCCCAGAGCCTAAACAAAGTGAAAAATTAAATCCTAAACCCAACATAATATTTCTTTCAATTTTGTTTTGTTTTGTTTTGTTTAGTTTAGTTATTTAAATTTCACTCTGCTAGACTTTATATATCATGTTATGACCAAGAAAATATTATCCAAACCAATTTGAATCGTGAAGTAAACTTGCTCGCCCATATTTTAAAACGAGTTTTCTTTGTGCTTTATGCCTATGGCCGCAGTTAAACCCAATATATTTTCTCAACGCCCAACCACCCTCCAATGTTTATTTCACAAAAATTTAAGCTTTAAATTTAAAGCTCAAAACTTTAACTTGAGCCAAAACAAATACTGTAAAATGCAAGAAGTCTTTAGCCTCGATTAGAACACATTATGGAAAAAAAAAAAATCCTGCAGTAGGTAAATATAATGTAAAATTGAAATATAAAATTCATTTAAATATAAAATCTACAAATTGGAAATATAATGGCATTATTTACTGGACAAACAATAAACAACAAAACATTCTGTTTTGTAATACATAAAATTTGTGTTTACTGTCAAAACAAGAGAACAATTATTTAAATTTCTATACCCATGTTTGTAAATACAAATATTATCGTTCTCTGGAGAGCATTGAAAACATTTGACCAAAACACATATTTAACGTTTTATCATTATTATTATTATTTAAAATGCAAATGGTCAGCTTTCGCTTTCGGGAAAAGAAGTGAACAGATAACACAAAGGGAGAAAGAAAAATGCGAGATTAGTGGCAGTAATTAAATATTTAAAACATGTGTTGAAACACGAACTAAGTCTTCAAAAATAAACATCATCATTTATTCACAAAAGCAAAGTGACTTTCTTCAAAGCCACGCAAACTCATGTAGAATCAAACAAAATTACGAAAAATATTTTTTCCCCCAAAAGAGAGAAAGAGCAACAAAGAAAAGAAGGAAAAAAAAATAAAAAATAAAAAACAAAACAAATTAAAGTGACAAGCTTGGCCCTAAACACTAGTGATTGGTACACAACTTTTCCATCTGTGCGATGAATGCTTCAGATCATATCATGAAAGGCATCGATGTTTCATTTCCCACATAATGTTACTCAACTTTCCTTTTAAATCTAATTGCGGTTAATTTGAATTGAAGAAATTATTTCCTTCAAACTATCATTTCCTTTCACCAATTGTCATTTAATCAAAATTATAAACAAAAGAAAAACACGCATATTTAAAATAGATCAAACGAAATTTTTGATCGTTACGTACTTTGTGTAAACAGCCCTTAATCTACTGGTAATCAAACCACCAGCGACAAAGATTTTCTGGTAAAATTCCTAAATCTCTGAGTTTAGTGGTAGAAAAGAATCCAATCGACTGAATTCCTGATTGACAGGAACCCAGTCAAAAGTTTCCTGGTCAAAACGCATCCAGTTGTAAGGAATCTAGGCGAAAGGATTCTAACCCATCCAATATTCGACAAATTTAGATTTAGTTTCCGGGCATGCATTTAAAAAAAAAAAAAAAAACAAATCTTTCGATAGGTCTTAGTGGAAATTCTCAAAAATCCTTTTCTATTCTCATCTTTGCGAATAGAAAATGCAAAATGCAAAAAATAGCATCCATCAATATTTTCTCTTACCTGCGTAGACCAAATGTGAACACATTTGTCGAATGATCCACTAGCCAGAAACTTTCCATCAGGGCTAAATGCAACGCTGTACACCGGTTCTGTGTGCTTGGTCAGTGTGTGAATGCACAATCCTCGTTCCACGTCCCACAAACGGACTGTCGAATCGAAAGAAGCACTGTAAACAAACAAAACAAATAAGTTAATAGATAAACCATAATAAAAATAAATAAATAAAAATAAAAATAAATAATAAAAATAAATAAATAAAAATAAAAATAAATAATAAAAATAAATAAATAAAAATAAAAATAAATAATAAAAATAAATAAATAAAAATAAAAATAAATAATAAAAATAAATTAACAAAAAATACAATTGGAGAACAAAGCGCGAGTAATTGGAAAACAATTTCATCACTGATCATTCCTTTTCAATTCAACATCTAATCAAACCTATCTATCTTTATCCGCAACAATGAAAAAAAACAAAAAGACAACGAAATGACATTAGAAACAAAGCAAATAAATGTGAAAGAGACTAATCAATAAAAAGAGCAGGTGGGCAACAAAGTTAGAGGGCAATTTCCCAAAGGCAAGAAGAAGAACAGAAGATGATGATCAGTTGGGCGTCTTAATGTTCGCCTCATTTGTACCTGTGAATAAAGGCTCAATTCCTGTAACCAACTCTTTACAATTAAGCCCAACGACACCGTAACTCAGACGAAAGGGAGCCCCCAAAGTGGGCAGCAGACATGGCACCATACACTAGCGCAATTAGCAATAAAATTTGATGGAAGGAAAAATAATCAGAGAATGGAAACAAGTTTCAAGACTCGGGCTCTTTGGGGACGAATGAAGATGAGAGCACATTTTCAACAAGAGTTTGCTTATTTTAAAACGCAAACTCATTCGTGTATGAAACAATAGACGCATGACGTTGCCCAGGACACCAGTGTAAATAAATAAATACATATACCGAAGCAACCGACGACCGACGAAAGATCATTTGAAAAATGCACTTGAGATTTGTTTTTTTCATTTTTATATTTTCAAAAATTCCCGATTTAGTTTTGATTAAACATTAAATCCCATTCGCATCTTCCTTTCTTTCTTGTTTACGATGCATTCACAAATTATATCCTCTCGTTTCAATTTATTATTTTTTGTTTTTTCCTACAACATTTGAGCTTAATTCATGCGGTTCTCCCAAAAAGCAGGTACGAAATAGGATTTAAGGATTATCTTCTATTGCCTTAAAAAAGAGAGGAGAAGTCATGTTGATGTGGGGAGTTTAGATGTACAACTCCATGGGCCTAATGGTATCCTGGCTCTCATGAATTATGGAGAAAACAAGAGAGCAGCGTGCGTTTCCTACTCGGTGCGTGGGAGAGGATGTGATACACTGAAGCCCATTCGAAAGGAACATTAGCAGCAGCAGCAACTAGGCTTTTCTTCTATTGATTCTTCCTCACACCAACTTTTGTGCTTAGAATGACTCTTCCCCACTTTCCACTCCTAAACTAACTAGAATCATTAAATTCCAACCATTCCACCTTGTAAACGAAACGCAAACATAAACAGTTTTTATACACTGAAAATTACACACTTAATAATTGATATTCATATACATACATAACTTTTCTTTTCTATGAAATAATAATTTAAAACCTCCATTCTCCCCTTTTGAAAATACGCACAAGTTAGAAAGAAAAAAATAAGTTATATAAAATATAAAATCCCATAATTTGGCAAAAAAAAAGCCCACAATACAGCGATAAAACGCACATTCCTTAAATACGGTGTCAAAAGCAAGTTTTAAAGCAGCAAAATTGCAGTTATCGACTGTTATCATCCATTGCCACAGTCCAACCGAGCTTCCATCGCTGTACTCGCTCTTTCTGTCGCCAGAACTGTCAAGAAATGGGAGGCAGACGACTGTTTACGAGCTGCCTATCTGCCTCGGCCAGCTATAAATCCACGAGTAATATGCGACTCCCAAAAGACGTCGCTCCAAACTGACCAACCATCACATCTGCCTTGTTTCTCCACACGCATTCACTTCAACATACCCAGTTGGTAAGTGATTACAAATTTACACTCCGAACAGGAATTCCTAATCTAAATTCAAACGTTTTACAGGCGCATGTATGCCAACTTAAGTGAGAAAGAGAAAGAGATCCGTGTGCAATCAATCTCTCTTACGCTTTGACAGCGCACGAACCAAATCGAATCCAATCAAATTAAATAACAAAATCAGACAAACAGTACTTTTTTAAAGGGGGATATAAAAATAAAAACGAGGATTGGGTGGAAATCTGACGGATTATTGGCATTTACGCCAAGCTAATGTGCAAACCCAAAGATTCTAATGCGGCATTAGTTGCCAGCCAATATTTGTTTTTGAAGTATAATTTTCATGACATATGCATGAAAAATTTCATATTTCAACATGTTTCCCATTTTAATTTCAACTTTATCCCATCGTTTGTACATTTGACGTAATCGATTGTAGCATGCTAAGCAACATGTGAAAACTATAACGACGACAACTAATTGAGATAAAGCAATAAATAGATATATTTTAATCATTAAGAAACTGTTGCGCAGCAGCAGAATTCTACTTGTATGCAGATTATGTGCTCGAATAAGTTTGTCAATACTGTCAAAATCTTCAACTAACAAGTAACGAATGAAGACATAATAAATAAATGTCAACATTC
The DNA here is from genome assembly GCA_000239455.1 of Strigamia maritima. Classification (NCBI taxonomy): domain Eukaryota; kingdom Metazoa; phylum Arthropoda; class Chilopoda; order Geophilomorpha; family Linotaeniidae; genus Strigamia; species Strigamia maritima. The sequence goes on from JH431584.1 coordinate 178,297, forward strand.
TGTATATTTTTCAGCTTTAAATAATTTTACAAATTTTGAACCCAGAAAAGAATCTGAAAAAATTAGTTTCAATCAAAGATCTATTCTTTTAACTTGTAAGTTTTCAATTTCAACATTCTAAAAAGCACTTATACTGGAAAATTGGGTCGATAGTTGCAATCTTATTGCAAAAAAAAAAAAAAAAAAAAATTCTACTCTCCTTTTGATTTTTCTGCAATGACTGGAAACTCGAGTACCAGTGGAAAAAATTATTTTGAAATTAAATATTCGCTTATTAAAAGCAAATTAAACCTTCAATTGCTATCTCTGAATACGAAATAAATAATAATAAAAAATACTGAAACAATTAAACAACGAATGAAACGTGAGTCTCGTTTAGTCAACAATTTTTAGAATCCCTTCTTTGACCTAACACTGCCATCTAGTTACGGTTTGGTGAATTTCAATCAATAAAAATTGCAGTCGCAGCAAGCACCCATTCACTACACCAAAAGCAAATGCAAATCACAATGAAAACCAACTTCAACTTTCAGTCGTTGTTGCCTCTCGTCCCCTCATCAAACGAACAATCATGAAAAAACATTTATTAAATTTACCCGAAATAAAATAAATAAATAAAAAATTATAATTCTCAAAAAGATATATATTTTTAAAAAAATTGTTTTTAGAAGTTTTCTTTTAATTTGCAATCACCTCTTAGCCGAGAATTTCTCTTTTTTTCGTGCTTTTTCAAGCAAGCGAAACATGAGTGATCTAAGCCAGAAGTGTTGACTCAACTGCTTCAATAGATGTTGCTGACTGTGCAAGGCTGCAAACCACTACTATTTTGCCCAATGATTATTTTTTCGTCTCTTTGTCGACCAGTTTACCTGCTAAACGCCACCACCGACAAAACGTTCAAATGAAAGGCGCCAGTTGCAACCATCAAATCAGCTCGCCGCACACACACAAAATGGGAAACCATTTGGCGCCTTTTCAATTCTCACCATGACCCGACAAGATTTTTTTTTACCGTTAGCCTATGTTGCACACCCTTCCAATCCGATTTTTCCACTTTTATGTTTCGATTTTACAGAAAAAAATATAATAATATATAGAAAACATTTTTTAAAAAAAATAAATCAAATTTGATGATTTTGTTTTAGAAAAATCAAATTTTTCGAACATTAATAATAAATCTTCAATATTCAATAACTTGAAAAGAAACCCAGATGAGAAAAGAGAACAATATTGACGTCTCGTGTTGCATCGGCGTCGAATGCAATATGTCAGAAACTCGCAGTACTTTTCGACAGTTGAAAATTTCTCTTCAAGTTTCATCTTACCTTGCTAATACGAGGCTCATGTTTGGGTTATTAGTGCTAGGTCCTGTGGGACTCCATTTAATCGTGTAGATTTCTTTATTGTGAGCTTGTAAATCGTGGACACACAAGTCTTGCTTCATGCTCCAAATCTATTTTTTTTTTAAAAAAAGAAAAACATTTTTAAATTTTTATTATAAATAAAATAAAATATAATTGATTGAAAAATCAATAATAAAAATATAAAATAAAAAACATCATTTTTTTCCTTCATCTTCCCAAGAGCATATTTAGCGTAGTACAAATAAAGAGCAGTGAATTTCCAAACCTCTCGAGAGACTTGGAATGACAGCTGCCAAGAAAAAGTGTTATTCCATGCAAATTCGAGTGGACCATCAACGTGTGAAAGCAAGTGATCGTTTCCATGCAAATAAGGTAAACAAAACTAGTAACTGATCGATGAAAACACAAATTGCGCGCAGTTTACACTCAAATCCTCTTCGCCTTGAGTGCCTCACTATCTATATTAGCTGTGAAAATCACTGCAAAAATCTCACGAGCAGACACCGTGAGAGTGTCTCAATGTGCTAATAAACGTCTAACATCGCAGGATTTACATTTAAGATGTATATACCGAAAAGCAGAAGAAAACTCGAGCTTTGAGCGATGCGGTAATGACAAACAATAAGCGCGAATTATTCGCAGTCCCAGAAAACTGTGTAGACAACAAGCTTTCGTAGACGGATATATCGAGCTAACCGAATTAGTGTGTTTGCTAGCGAGAAAAGTGTTACATGTAAAGGATCAGGGGGATAATCAGCGTGCCCCAGCCCAAAGGGGTTATTGGTTGGAGGGAAGGAAGGGAGCATCTCGCGCACGGATGAAAATTCATTTGTAGCTCGACCGAACGAAATAATCGCTTTTGGTCGCTTCGTTCCAACTCATCCCTCAAACCGATTGCCCTGTGAGTCAATCGGGCGCGAAATAAAAATTCTTGGCACATTTTTACGAAACGGGTCAAACTTGTGTGTCAATTGTAGAAAAACTTTTTGAATTACCAAACTTTTTATTTTTTTTAATCAAAAATTAAATTTCAAATTTCCACCACGTGAAGCCGCGTGGAGCAAATTGTTAATCCCAATTGCCTCTCGTATCGAATTTAACTTTCAATTAATGCATCTCGAAATAATAAAAATCATGAATAATTTATAGCTGATAAATTGATGAAATTTATGAAAATTTACTAATCCGTTTATATATATATTTCAATTCCGAATAAATGCGGCAAGAGCTGATGCTGAACGTTAGTATTTATTTATTTATTTACTAAAGTCTTAAAGACATAGATCCCAATTGTGTAAACAAGGAAACGAACAATTCTTACAGCCTTGCAGCAGCAGGCTCAAAACGCAAAATAATCCCATTCACGTCTCTCGTACCCGACCAAACTTACAATGTCTAGAAAATGTGAATGTATGGAGAATGGTTGCCACATAAATCAAGTCAATGGAAGGAAGCCGATAAGGCCTATTCTTTTTGCTATGTATTCGGGAATAAATCACCATCAGGTTCCATTCGAGTAAAGGAAATAAAAAAGAAGGGAACCCCCTCTCACCCAAGGTGGATGGTTGGGTCCCCTCTATCCCCTTGTGTCGCTGCACCATTTTGTCGTTTTCTGCTTCGTTAAGGCATTTACTCTTGGAAATTAAGACGACCAAATAGGATTTCCTTTCCTCTACTAATTAGAAAGGGAAAAAAAGAGAAAAAAGGCAACTTTACAATTGGATAGTCGGCTTAATGCGTTTTTCAATGCTAAAAACACGTTGGCAAATCTCTCTCCGACCCTATTAAGATAACCTCACGATGCACTATGATTTGCGCGCTCACTTAACTTATACTTAGATGCTATTGCTAACGTTTGCTTCTATAATCGCCCACTCTAAGAATAAATTTAGCGTGTCTCGGCGACTATCTAAGCTCCTACGCAATTTAACGCAATTTACCTTCATTGCATTTTCTAAAAAGAAAAAGAAAAATAAAAAGATTTCTATCTCTAGCAAGTGCGGGCATAATACAAGTGCGGGCATAATACAAGTGCATTTGCACAAAGTATATGCAGTCCACACACCTCAATAAATCTATCATAAGAGGGCAGTTTAATTGAAGTTGAGTAATGCGAATGCCGAAGTTATCATCATTAATTTTGTTTCAAATTTTACTTCTACATATAATTCTTGGGATGCAACCAAACAGAACAAAAAGATTTGATTGGGCAAAAAGCACATCATCAGCACCACCCCCTCGAGAATGTGCGGAAAATTTTTTCGCTGGGTGGTGGTGGTGGTGGTGGTGATGATGGTGCAGCTTCTACTCATCCACTATAGCTGCTCCGCTCTGATGAATGAAAGCACTTTATACCTGAAATAAGCATAGCGCAATGGCATTGCTAACGGAACAGGTGACAAGTGGGCCAGACTCACGAGCTGCTGCACCCATAAATCCACTCCAAAGAAGAGTTACTACGACGACCTGTGCCTTAGAGAGACGGGGGAAAAAAAGAAGAAGAAAAAAAAAGAGAAAAAAACCTAAGTTATCTCTTTATTTTAGTCTTTTTTCCCATTGCGTATTGTAGTAATAAATAAATGAATACATTTTTTATTTAATAATAACGGAAAGAGGAAGAGAAAGGAATTGCAATTGTATTCGTACATTCAGTATATAGATATAATAAAAATATAAGTTTAAAATTTTACGTTTCGATTAAATGGAAAAGATATGAAAACAAAAATCCATGGTGCCCACAGAATCCGAATTCGCTACAACTTCATCTTTCCACTCGCAATTGGATCGTAAAGTTGACTTTCCCTTTCCAAAACACGTCCACTCTAGTGTGTTGCAACGTAAGCAAGTGCCACATTTTTCTGCATTTTATTTTCTCTCCAGTTGGAAATCAATTGCAATTCCCCACTCTTCTTCCATCATGTTACCAATGTACTATTCGCTTCATCCCGAGAAAATATTTTTTAAAAAAAATCCCGTTTCCATAGAAACCCTATTGAATTGCACTTCCCCATTTCCCCAACCCCATCGCCGAGCTATTCTCATCACTTTATTTTCCATCTAAACCTCTCGCCAATCGATTAATTCACATTAATATCACTTTACAATATTTACACATTCAAATTAAAAGTGACACAATATTAAGTTCAGCGTCCTTACAGAAAACAGACGCTACGCTTTCATACTCAACATTCGTGCAAACGCAAACCCCCGTTGCCGCGGCAGCAATTAATTCCCTCCATGAGCTTTGTTTTATAGTGCAAAGAAAAGAACTCATTCCTCACAAATGGACCTAACGGTTGCAAAGTTTCTCCGAGGCATCATTAAGGTAAACGAAAAAATATATAAAGAAAAAACACGCTTTTCGAGGAAAAGTAAATTGCTAGCAACACAGGGTTCGCAATTTAGAAGAGAAGAGAAATATTAAAGACCTAAGTTGGAATAAATGGCCGCGCCCCTAAATAAGAACAAGAAAAACAACAAGTAATAATTACATCCAAAAGTCAAATCCAGGATATAAAAGTTATAAGCCAAAGCCTCCGGTTGTGGACAATGAGGCCCAGTTGATACAAAATTGTGTTTGCAGATGTGTGATAGTGGAGAGCTTGCCTTGAAACTTCTGTCGAGCGCGTAATCAAACATGACAGCTTAACCCTTGAGCAAACTAGGCTCTTCCTCACACTCCAGATAAAACCATACACCACAATTAAACATCTTCGCATCGCTGCCTATTGTTGACAATTAAAAAAGTTAAAAAAAAAAGAATTGTGCGATATCAACGTATTAGAGCAAGTTCTGTTTATACTACATGTAATAAAAAAACTATATTTTATAAAACATCGTTTCTAAAATTGGTTGCTGTTGTTCTGAAAATCGCTAAGTATCCAGCACAGCATTGGCTGAAATCTCGAGTAATCACGAGATGAAAACAATGAGACTATTATCATATATAATTTACAACAAAAAAAAAATTTAGTCGAATTTTTTTTTCTTTCTTAAATCCCTACGGGAAAATGATGTTAATAAAAATAAATTTAGAAAAGGGTGAAAAAAATTGTGCAAATAAAATCCAGGAAAAACAGCAGGAGATGATGAGTGAGGGGGGAAGAAAAGAGGGGTAAAGAGACTCTCGAGCATCTGAGACGAAGGGGATTATTATGGCCAAATGGAAGAGAGAAGTTGTGTGTGCATGAGCGCGTGCCGTAATCGGCCAATTTCACGCGGCATTTGCATCGACCACAACGCACTACCCAAGTCGGTGAAGGCGGAGACGTCTCAGCCGCTGCCTCATCCGTCAACCGGACGTGCGCTAAACGACTGTCATCTCCCAAGATGATTCCAACTCATTTTCGCACTTCTAGCCAAACAAAAATTCCATACCCCTTCATCTGCTCGCTCAGACTCCCCGAGTTCCCATTTTATGCCGAATACTGAACGAAATCGCAGCACTAAACTTAATTTCCTCTTTCCTAACCACAGAAAAGTGATAAACTTTTTCTATAAATACAAGTACAAACTTTATAGAAAAGATACCTAAAATAAAAATACAATCTGATTTTAACATATTAATATACCTACCTTTTAAACTAAGAAGAATATTTATGGAGGGTAAATTTGTTTTCAGTGCTCGGGGTTTTTCAACAAACTTCTTGAAAGGTTTATGAATAGATTATGACATACGATTCTTAAAAACATGTAAAATTAATACACACACCTAAAGGGGCTTTGAATGCATCGTCACAAATATTAATACAATTTACAGTTTAAACGTGCGTTTTACGAGCAAATCAACCATCCCTGAATATTTATCTCCCAATTTAAAAAAGAAATTGCCGTAATAAAACACGAAATAAATATTTAAAAAATAAAAAAAAAAACTAAATAAGTAAAATTCCAGTGGAATAAAATGTTATCAATATCTCTTTTTTTAAACGATCCACATAAATCCCACATTTCCCACTGCCTTAGAAATAATTGAATAATAGTCTCATTAATTTCCTACGAAGGGTTTATTTAAAATGAATAAACCCGAGCAGCAAATATCGGAAAACGTGTACATACACTTGGTGGTATCAACAAAAGAATATTTTCTTTAAACCGCAACGCAAACACAGTTATATTTAAAATTTTAACAAACAACAAACTTGCAAATCTATTTGTCTACGCCATTCAAATCGCGCACTTGTAAATTCCTAAACAACCCTCCACGTCATCGAATTTCGCTCAAACTGAGACAAAATCCCGTACATACTCAACGCATCGTCACGCTTAACGGAGTGAGAAGAAAAGCGAAATCAAGTCACGGTTGAGGTACTACATCAAAGGTCAAAGGTGCACGATCCGAGCGCCGACCAAAGGTTTACATCATCTGCCAACAACCAACTTCGTACCAATTCAGCAGAGAATCTTTTTTTCCCTTCACATTACAACTTTTTCTACTTGTTAAGCAGAATTAATTAGAAATGTTTCTCCTTTTTTTAAACATCCCCTTTACCCCCTAACATTTTCCTCGTGGGATGAGATTGACTTTCTTTTCCTTCCTCGCAAACTCGTGTTTCTTTCTTCTTTTTTTTCAAAGCGAAGGTAAAAATGGAAGGTATAAAAAGCACTTTAAGTGTTTCTAGTGACTCTAATACAATTAGTGCAAGTATGTTATTAACTCCGCCGTTGGGCACATTTCCTTCATTTCGCTACCCCAAATTCCCTTCATTCAAAATTCCCCAAGAGCCGAGCTGCTTTCATCGTCTGATAACGAGAAAACCAAGAATTCGAGGTACAAACGACTAATTCTAATTGGATTCACATTTCAAATCCACCATTCAGTTGACTGTATTTTTTTTTAAAATCAAATTATTACTCCTAAAGAAATAATCCCTGAAATAAATTTCGGGTTTGAAAACACCGTGAGCGTGACAAGGAATAAAAGCGATGAAAGATTGGCGGCTACGCATTTGGTCATGAAAGGGTTAAGTCGCTCATAATGGGGAAATAAGCCGCGCGTGCACTCCATCAGCGGAAGAGGAGAGCAATAAGTGTGCAAATTGATTTGTAGCTTATCCAAACCCCACGAGTGGAAATTTAAACTAAACAGTAATCAATTTACGTCGTGTAAGAGAATGTTTGCACACATCTATGGCAAAAAATTGCATTTTAAAAAATGAATTACATTATCATTTTGTAACCAATTACCGAAAGAAAATGAGAATCATGTTATTCTTTCGACTAAAAATTTAATATCACCACCGGAATTTGCAGCCGATAGCATAAAGCAATCTAAAAACATGCCACTCTTTATTCCTAAAAAAAAAAGGACACTGACAACGAGGTAGTTATACCCTAGCACGCGCAAATTAAAAAATTATGTGCTCGCATCGATCACATCAAACCTGAAAGCCGCTTTAATATTCAGCCGATACCAAAAACTATTGCTAGATGGCGGCACCAATCTGATTCTACGTGAAAAAATAAATCGTAAGATTTACCTTCAGTGTCATGTCATCAGAACAAGAGGCCAAAAGACTTCCCTGTGGATCCCATTTAATAGCATTTACTTCGTTCTGCCAAAAATAAATTAATTGTAATAATTGTTTTTTTTTCTTTCTATTATTAGTTATGTACTGTATGGCCTTGAAACGTCTTAATAGGTTTATCAAGGCCCAATTTGCACACGTGAATGCATTGGTCAGTAGAGCAAGATGCAAAGCTGGTGTTTGATTGCCAATCCACATCGAGTGCGGGAGCTGAAATTATATTTAAAAAATTTAATTAACAAGGTTGGTAATTTCCTGATGCACGGAAATTGCTTTGCATACACGGGCGAAATATTTTAAATCAATAATTTATCGCCGAAACAATTTGCAATATCAAATTTAAAGAGATAATGTTATACTTGCCCGAATGAAATGAAAACTGTTGAGTGCAGTGGCCAGAACTGGCATCCCAGATTATTGTTGTCTGCAAATAAATTTAACGTTAATTTTAAAAATCAATCAAATAATTTTCTCTTTCTTATATTTTTACCTTATCAACACCAGCACTTAAGATGTGATTGCCTTTCTTGTTCCATTTGAGAGCGAAAATGGGTCCTTTATGCTGGCCTAAAGTGCTCGCCAAATGGCCATCTGTAGTCCATATCCGCGCGTAACCATCGTAAGACCCAGTTGCCAAAAATATTCCTTCACACTAAAAGAAAAACCAAGAAATGTTGTATAAGCAAATCAACACAAACCGTAAAATAAAGATTTTTACATAATGACAATTATACTGTATAACTTTATCTGACGTGTCTATATAATTGTCATTATAAAAAAAACCTTTATTTTAGTTCAAACTAATGGCAGATATTAAATTAGAAGTTTTAGAAAACAAGCCTTGTTTTCATTCTACTATTACTCACATTCCAGTCTAATGACGTTACATCTTTATTGCTTGGAACTTCGGTTCCACCTTTTTGTATGCAGTGTCGTAATACTAATTGGTTTGCACTTGTACTATTATCATTCATATTCCATATGCGGGCTGTAGAATCCCCCGATCTGAAAAAAATTACGGATTTAATCGAAATTGCTTTTAGTAATGTTTATATCGACGACTTTACCCAGACGCTAAAAGATCTGTGGTTGGATTCCATGCACAAATGAATACTTCCGACTCATGTCCTCTAAGCACAGTGGCTCTGCTAGCCGGAATATCAATGCAGCCGTCTACTTCCATAGAATCGTTATGATTAGCTTAGAAAAAAAAAAAATTAAAAATAAAAATCTACTTTTAAATGTTTTTGGTTGTAAACTCCTTCAATCACAAATTAATGCATCTATAAAGAATTTATTGACAAATCCCAATTAGGTTTTACTAATGCATGCACATCACCATATTAAATTTTAAAAAATTCATGTGAATTTATCATACTTCAATTTGTTATATCATCAAATTTCATCAAATATATTTCTTAAAATTCATCACAAACTCGTGTTAGATGCGAAATAATGTCTTATGTACAATTACAGTATGCAAGTGACCCGTCATCGCCATTTGCAGTATTGTTTTCACTCTTTACGACAGGTGTTTTGGGTTGATTTGCTTGTAGTCGCGATGCAACTGCATCTGGCATGACGGCATCTATCAACGATAAGGCTTCAATCATGCGTTCAGATCCATCCTAAAATCAAATCAAAACAAAAACAAAAATCTCATTATGTTGGGCCCTCCATCTTATAATTATCCATCTTACCTCTCCTACACTAATTTCTGCTTCGGTATACTGAAGTCCTTTTTGTATAATACTAAGCAATGCAGCAGGGGGAACTAATGCTCCATTAATGTTTGACTGACTAATATGACTTTCAATACCAAATGTGTAAGCTGAATGTTGAAATCCTAAATAAAAAATAAAAACGTAAATAGATTTACTTTATAACTATATCTATATATTCCTGTTAATTACCTGACTCCTGTAAATATCTGTAAACCAGAAAATTTACTTCGTCGCTAGTAAAGCTCATCCCCTCTGTGGCAGACATTAACAATACTATGATGATGTCACCGCAACATACAGTAATTTATACAACCAATCTAAAAAATAATACAGATATTGTTATCAAAACAGCTGACTGAGCATGATTTAACATATGACACCACTAAAACAACAAAAGTTTACTTAACACATGCAGTTTTACAGATTAGGCTTAGGGATTTAATCGGAACTTAAAATTACATCCATCCGATTTCAAATATAAAATAATTCTAATTAGAAGCAAGTACAAGAATATTGAACACGTCGAACAACACATGTTGAACTTTCAAGATTTTGTTATGTTATCTTGTTATCCGATGATTTGTAACATACAGTACCTGGAAGCGTGGAGAAGGAAAACTAAATTGAAAACCGCGTCTTGCAACTTGAGAAACGAAATTAAATAATAATTTGCACTATTACATAAACCATAGATCTTCCCGAAGGCAACGAAATCTGTAAGAATGTTGAATTTATTAGTTAAAACAATCGTAACTGGAAAGACTGCCAACAACTAAATACCTAATATCAACAGTCGGCCTCACTTCGCACCTATGAACAAAAAATATAACTTCCTCGTCGAATTAAACAACGGCGCACTAACAAGCCGAATTTACAGTTTTGATGTGATGTTACAGAATGAAATCGAACCAGTTTCTGTACTATTATTGACGAAAAACACATGCATTTCAAAAATGAAGGCGCACAATGACACCGGTCATTCACATTCAGCGTGTGTGACGTCATTCAATAAATTCCTGATTTTGACCTCAATTTAAATACCTTAGTAGTACTGTTGTTTTACCCACTTTACTTTAATTTAAAATAACTAAAATATATTCGTAATGTATAAACATACTAGAGTGTACAATATTAAATTTTATTTCAGAAAATTAAATTTACACACTTTTTTTGGTATTAATGTATTTTGTAAAATCAATATTTTTTATTTATTTGTAAAAAAAATATTCACATCAACTACTTCTTTCCTTCAATCATTATGATGTGATAACCAAATTTCGTCTTAACTGGTGGATCGGTGTAGATTGGATTTTGCAAAGTGCTCACTGGCAAAGCAAAAGCAGCATCTTGAAATGGTCCTACCATTGATCCTCTCGTCATCCAACCTAAATCACCCTGAATAAAGAAAAAATTAAAATATGTTAAAAAATTGTCATGTATTTAATCGTATACTCCGCTTCTGGCTTTATCTTCACTGTATTGGGCTGCAATTTCGTTGAATTTAGACCCACTTTTTATCTTCTCCATCGCTTCCATTACTTTAGAATGTTTCTCACATAAAATATGACGAACCTAAAGGTGAAAATAATAATTTAATAAATGCACGTAAAGAAAACGACATATTTATACTTTCACAGACGAGCCTCCTTTGATTTCTTTAGCTCCACGTTTCCCTTCTCCATCAGCATCTTTTCCAGCTGCACCTTTCTCTCCTTTTGCATTTTTACCTGCTGGTTTAGTTTCTTTCTTTTTAGGTGGCATTATTATAAAAAAAATCCAAAATGATACATTTTAATTTACAATGAACTAAAGTTAAAACCAAAACCCGCAACAACTTTTCTAAAAACCCGACTCAGCATCCACCGCGCATGCTCGAAACAAAAAAACGAAAAAAATCTGTTAAAATAATTAATATTAATAATAAATGTCATCAAAAAAATCTAAAGAAAATAAAGAAAGCTGCATTATTTATTCGTCTAATTTATATCTTAAAACTAAACAAAAGCAAAAAAAATGATTTTACTGCCGTACATCAATATACCGGAAATAAACAATCATTACGTTCGTCTCCGATCGAGTTAGCAATGGCAAGCTCTGATGACTTCGACAATTTCATCGGGCCCGTATTGCCACCGCATTTGAATGCTAATCAGACTGACATCAACCAACCTATTGATGATTATTACGGTCCTGCACTACCTCCTGGTTATAAAAGTCAAGAAGACAAATCGGATGACAAAATCATCGGACCCGCTTTACCACCAAACTGGAGTAAAGGTTCTAAAGAAGAAAATAGTAGCGATGAGGACGACGTAATAGGCCCTATGCCAACTACCAGTAATGATGATGCAGGGACATCGAGAATCGAAGCGGAATTTGAAAAAAGAGCAGATCGAATGAAAAAAAAATTAAGTGGCATAGTGAGTTGAAAAGCATGCAGATTATCACATTTTCTAAATATATTTCAAAACTAACGTTGTCAAGGAAATAAATAAAGAAACTAAACGCGACGAATGGATGACACAACTGCCAGCTGAACTTGGTAAATCGTTCGGTTTAGGACCCCGAACATTTAGCCGAAAATCCATTCCCGACAAAGTTGATAACTCTGACTGGACAGACACTCCAGCTGATAAAGAAAGAAAAGACAGGGTAACTTTATTCTAGTTGCAAATTGTCAAAATACCTTACTAATATTGTAAACGTAGGAAAGGCTCGAAGGAAAAATTGTGGACAAAGAAGAGGAGGTCGAAGTTAAGAATCCGTACGACGAAGAAATGGCTAAAATCGCAGCCGAATACAATGAGGTAATTTAAAATTTAAATCGAATATTTGTAATTAATATTTAACTTTTTGACTAGTCGCTAAAACGTGAAGAGTCGTTAACTGATATCCACAAAAAGCAGTTAAAGCGAAAAGCGGTAATAAAAAAAAAAAAAAAATTCTAAAAAAAATGTTTTTTTTATGAAAATCGTTTATTTTGTTGTTTTTTTTAGAAAGAAGAAAAGAGTAAACCCCAGGAAAGACGGCCATTCGATCGCGATGTCGACTTAAAAGCCAATCGGTTTGACGAAGCGCAGAGAGATTCCATCATTAAACGTTCGCGGCAATTGGATAGTCGTTTCTCAGCTGGAAAAGGAAATAAATACCTTTAAAACAAGTTAAAACAAACCCGTTAATTTTGTCGTTGTTATTTTTTTTTATTTCATAATTTTACAAAAAAATGCCTACTAATGAAATCAAAACTTAACAAGCACTTAATTAATTTTCTTTTACAATTCTGTGACCTGCAATTTGTCGTGAAATTTTTATAACTGTATGAATTCGTCGGTTTTTGTCAACGTTTACCTTCAGACTAGACAATATTAAATTGACAATGAGGTCAAATTCAAAAATAAAGAGTTAATAAAACTGTATTAAGTACTATTATGAACACGCGACTGAAAAAACTTCAGATCTTTGTAAAATAACGTCATACTATCACCCATCAATATAATTTTCTATTTACAATGAAAGAGTTGCAGTAACGAAAACAATTTTATATAATTTGATTACCGGTACATATATACAAACATTTCTTTCAACTGACGAATTGCCACAGAAAGAATTAAAATCTGGAATGAATTAATTAATATTTTAAAGTGGCTAACACTTCCCTTCGTCATTGTAAAAACGACATCAAATGTCATTAAAATGGGGATCACAATGTTTAACGGCAAACTACGATTTATCATGGTCGATCGTTCCATTGCTCGTGTTTTCACGAGATCCCTGTAACCTCGAATTCTGAGTAGCCATCATTAAATAATTATCGTCTCCAATAGGCGCTTGTCTGTAAAATTTAAAAAATTTCATCAATCTTAAAGTTTTATTTTTTTCATTTTGATTTCGGTTTGATGAAAAAATAAAACCATTACTCTGAGCCATATCGTGTTGTACGAGTAATGTTTCGCATGTGCTGATCGTGTTCTTGTTCTAGGCGAATAATACATGTAGTCAGTTCCCGTATAGTCTGATATAACGACTGCGTATCTTCGATTACGAAACCGGGAATGGCTGAGAATTTTTCCCCTGTATATACCGCTTGACTTTCACAAGCTCCTATAAAAGTAATAATAAAAAATATTAATGACTTGATTGATGACGACTCGAAAATATATATTTTTTTTTACTTGATAACATCTCCAATTTTTTCGAGTTTTCAATAAACAATGAATGAATCCTTTCTACTTCCCGATCGGAATCGATGTTGACCTTTATATCCGGTGACAAATTTACCGAGACGGGAGCACACCCAGGAGCAGTTTCACTCATTAATTTACAACTAAACAATAACATTTTTTTAAAACTGCCATTAAAAATTAGATCGATGTACAGTACTTACCACATCCAATGACCACCAATAAAAGCACAAGGATGATATTCCTTCAGTCTGTTTTTGTTTGACTGACATATCTTGGTTAGGATATCTAACCTAAAAATTAAAAAAAATCAACTAAGCTTTAAGTAAACCGTTAAAATAAAAGCAACTTACCATTCTTTTTCTTCCACGCAATTATTTGCTTGAATATATAGTGCTCGTTCCGATTGGATGACTTGGAACATCTAATATATAATTTCATTTAAAATATATAAAGTTAAAAATAAACTAAAATAATAATTTACGTTTTTCATTTTAAATGATTCCTCTTGTAATTTTTCAACTGCTAATATGTTATTGATTCCAATATTACACAAGGGCTCCTCTCCTAATACCAAAAATAAAAATAAAAATATTAAACCAATAAAACCAAAACAAGAAAAGGCGTTTTAAACCTTTAGCTTTGGCATAGAAGAGTTCCTGAGTTGTCAGACAAAAATATCGTCGTTTAAAATTCTTAAAGCCAAACTTCTTTCTACCTTGTGCTCGTTTAATCATAGTCCTTCAAAAAAATTCATTAATTAATACTTACACACAAATGAAGTTATTTACAAGGAATAAAGTATTATAATTCCTACCTCAGTAATATTCCACTTAACTTTAATACAAAAACAAGAAAGAAAACCCTCTTTAAGTATCGTTTAAAACAAACATTACGTAATGTTAAGTGACAAACAAAACTGTTAAACAAGCAAAAACATAGATAACTTACCCTTCTTTCAGGATTACCGGAACATCACGATGATGATTCATCACCGAGCAGGAAGAAATAATTTCAAGAAACTAACAAATACAAGAAAATTTAAATAACAATAAATTTAAAAATATGTTTATTTGTTACCTTTCTTAAATTCTCAATATTTTCCTCGGTAATCAAATCTTTGTACAAGGAAATCATGTAGTCCTCTTTAAATATCTGTTGAGGCTGTTAATAAAAAATATATCATCAATTCAAATAAAATAAAACAAAATAACATTACATTGTATTGTAAAGACTTACACAGCGAGAGCTGACCAAGTTTCCTAAACTTTGAACAGTTTTTGAGATCAATGTGAGTGTTCGAGTAGTTTGAGCATCATGAGGTTCGTTACTCAATTCGAACAGCTTTGGTCCCAGAATCGCAGGAGCAAAAAACCGTAGAAAAATAAACCCACTGATGACTGTATAACGCACTTCCTTATTTTCTACAACAAAAAGCACAAGGGTTCCAACTTTGCATTAATTTTTAATCGTATGCTGTATACCAGGAAAGCATTGCACTGCCAATTCTTTGATTTCTGCAAACACTTCGCACATTACAGGAGGGCAAGCCAAGGCAGAATTCGTTATAGCGTTTAATATCCGGACCACGTACTCGCTTAAATTTTGCTAAAAACAAAGAAATCTTATAAATCATTAAAACAATTCAATTCCATCCTCTCACCTTATTAACATCAATGTTGTCGCCTTCTCTAATACGAGTTGGATCAATTTCGCAACACTTTCTTTCATTTAGAACCTGAGATAATAAAAAAAAAGTGAAGTAATCGAGTCATGTTTAAGCACGGGTCAATTACCTGATCCAAAGTCCCCTTGAGTGTTTCATGTAAATAATGTAAACCAGCTAATCGCATGAATTCATCCATGCATTTGGAAACGAGTGTATTCCCCCGGAATATTGTATTAATATCACTAAGTTCATACAAATGTATTTTTAGTAACTGATTAATCCGACAATTTATAAATACTTATTTACGTCACTTTCGAAATTTCCCATTTGGCCAATGCCCTTAATAAGTAATTTAACTGTCCGTGGTGAAGAAATACACGAACGAGTGGATGAGCCGCGTCCATTTTATTGCTCACAATTTCCCCTAAAATGTAAGCCGCAGAAGACGTCACCGGATCAACGTTAGGAGAGTTCAAAATTAAATTCCGCAATGGATCGTAAAATGAACTGGAAAACACGTGGTCCGATGTGTATTGGATTTTGAGTCGGAGGGATCCGTGTTGTGGTTTAGTCGATTTCGTGTTGTCCCGCGGTTGCAAGAAATACCTTCACAAAAACATTAAACATCAACATTTTGTTTAAAATAAAAAAATAACTCAATTTACCACGCATCGTGTCCCTGCGATAGTGTTAGGCCTTGTAGACAAATTTTTACTTCTCCCAAAAAAACGCTCCCGAATACACCGCTCGAATCGTGCCACACTGCAACTTGCAATTCCACTCGCCCAAGGTCCTCCTCCGTCGTCGCATTATAAATATTGCCTTCATTGTAAGTATGTAGTTTGTTTGGCAACTGAATAAAACAATTTTTCTTTTAATTTTAAACTTCACATTCATTCGTGGGAATTTATTTTTGAATACCTCAAAGGTGAACGTCTCATCAAACTGTGGACAGATTGTTTTCTTGCGTACTTTCGTTCTTTTTGTTTCATTTCTACTGAGCGACGACCACAATGTGACGGTCGCATACGGATCGCATGCGCCGCTGGTGATGGTCAAGTCATTACATTCCACGACTCTAAAATAAAAATACACGCGAAAGAAAAAAAATTAATTTCTTCATATTATCGTTTGGAAAATGTAAAAATAAAAAAATAAAAATAATAATAATTTTTGCTCACCTAACTGATAATTTAGGAGCGTGAAAACCACTGTTTCCCTTGGCACATTGCTCAAGTCTGATCGCTACATGAACCTTGCCCTAGATTCAAATAAAAAAAAAGATTAATAATAAATTACTACATAAAAATTTTAATAACTTTTAATACTGCCATAAAAGAAATTTGCAAAAAAAAAATCTGAATTTTATTCTTGTATTCAGACAGGAAGCATTACTTCACAATTTTCACATATAATTTACTCAGGTAAAGTGTAATTATGTAACTTCCTTCTCGAGTAAATAAATTAACTACCGCAACTCCAACGAGCAATTAAAAATTTATTTATTCATTTAATATTTCTCACTTGGACTTCAGAGTCAACGTCGACAGGTACAATCGGAAACCAGTGGTCCTTGCCGTGGTACTTGTGAAGTTCTTCTTTCTTGATGGCTACTTTTCCCAGAACTTTGTCCTGTTTAAGAGGACGGTCACGATCGTACATATACACAGAGAAAAATCGAAATTTACGAGGGATTTCGAACTGAAATTCTTCCCCAAAAAATGGACTAAAAAAAAATAATAAAAAAAATTAATTAATTAAATATTTTTAATTTTTATATTTTTTACCTCAGCGTTTTTTCAGCCGTAGCCGTTCTAAAAATCTCCTCCTGATCCAAACTTATGGCACAATATGGATCTCGACTGCCAACTGATCCATGACTTCGGGGAGGCAGATTTTTCGCTTCCCCTATTTAGCAAAAAAAAAAAACAACAACGTATTTTTAGACACGGAAACATTAACAAAGTAATATATTATTTTCCCATTGACTAAACAACATGAACCTGGCAATCACTTTTTAATCGGTATAAAAATTAAATGACATGCCCCATAGCAGTGACCTTGCTAATGAACCTTTTGAATGGAGTTGAAATTTCCTACAGGAAAAATACTCATGTTTGAAAAACTTTAAAAACCATTTTACCAAACAACGGAAGTTATTACGAGACAAACACAAAATCCCATTCGCCTTTTCTTTGCCCTTTGTTTATTTTTAATTTTTTTCTCAAAAACTCTTAACCATTAAAAAAAAATTTAAAAAAAAAAAAAAAAAAAAATTTAATACAGATTTCCTGCTCAACTTATCTCCATCAACATACAATGGCACACAACAAGCAAATAAACAAAAAATATATAATTTTAAAGTCTGCTTAATTACACATTTCTCTATCTTATCAAAAACTCTTTTAGTTCAAATTTGGTTTTAAATATCTTTGGGAAAAAATACTATCAATCCAAATGCCAATATCAAAACTGAAATTCTAATCAGTAATGATATATATTTTTTTATCCAAGAATTTAAAAAAAAAAATTTAAAAAAATTTAAAAAGTTAATAATTTCCATTTCTTTCGAAATCCCGATATTAGACGAAGACGGGAAGAGGCTGTTCAAACACACAACTCTTTGTATCTCGTGTTGAATATAGAAGCACACTGTGATGGAAAAAAATGTTTGCAATATCAATAAAGCGAGAGTAATGTCAAAAACTGTTTGCATTAATATTAAATACTTACTTGCCATTTTTTTCCCATTTCCTTTTCATAATTTATCACTATAAAACTAACTGCGATATATATAAAAAAAATTAATAATGTTATAACTATAATAATTTCATTTTATTCCTTAATCCAAGCTCTTTTTCACTGTCAGGATCAAGACGTAAACAGAAACTTGATCGAAACAGTTTCACATTTCTTACTCAACTGCGGCTTCATTCATAGCGCACATTTAATTACTAATCCGGTCAAACTTTTCAAAAGAGATCGTCTAAAAGGTTACGGCTTACAATATATCACATTTATTGTTGACCCCACCTCGACATCGTACCCTCGCGAGTCTTCTCAAGACCTACGCTAATTGAGTATGAACACACCCACTATTTAATAAGAAAATGATTCATTCATTCATTTTTCTGAAATTTAATAAAACTTGCTCTACTGTACATTTTTTTACACATTTAAAAAAATTTAAAAAAGTAAATAATAATAATAAAATAATTCATTATTTTATGTTTTACGGTATTTTGTTTTTTTTGTTATTTTTGAAATTGTAAACAATAATAAAACATTACGAACAATATACCAAATACGTTCCAGGATAATAAATAATATGTATTTTTAAATAAATAAAACAGGCTATTGTTGGATTGTTATTAAAGCGGGGTACTAAAAGCAGGATATTCTGGGGCAAGAGGAAATTGACCACCATCATCACCACCTGTATCCTTAACCGAGTACAATCCTTTAGAATAATTTCAAACAACCTATAATCATCGAAAACTTTCGATTTCAAATAAAAATCAAAGTAACTGCCATGACATGTCACCAGAAACGAAAATAAAATGTAAAAACAAATTGCATCTTACCAATCTTAACCCGTAATCGTTCCTCCACTCGCACACTGCTCGAGTCGGCCGCCATCTTGTTCCATCGTTGTGCGCTTTCGTCGGGTCTTAACTGGTGTCTAGGTACAGCACTAATCATCATTATAGCTGAACTCAAACTGCGCATGTGCATAAATTCATTCATAATATAAAAATATAATGAATATAATGATGTAATCTTTGCTCTCTACCTTATCGTTTTACGGGCATCATTCACCCATTAATCTTGAAAAAAAAATTGTGGCGAGTCAAGTGAAGCTTTGAAATTAACTGAGCTGTCTGCGCGTAGTCCTTGAGAACAACAAATTAACACGTGACTATGACATCACGTTATTATTAGTAACCAGTAGGCGGTTGCAGCTGAGATTTTAAGGGAAGGGTCTACCGCCTAAAAAACATCTACATCCTCCTTCCTGACCCCCGGACCCGCCCTTAAATCACCTATCAAGATCCTAGACTATTATGACTGGGTGGTCACGAAGTTTGTCGTAAGTTGTAATCGTAATGTTTACATTCCATATACTCGATCTCCGTGTAGTGATGTACGGTGTATACATTATTACATGTGACAAGTATGAGTAAAATCAAATGCGAACAAAAGATGTGCGGTTTGCGGTTTTCGGTTTTCGTTGTCTCTATTCTGCCAACAGGACTTATATTACTCGAGGGAAGAATTGTTGTGAAATGTCTTTCCGATGGACGAAATTACCAGGAATGTGATGAAAGTACTCTTTCTTTTCACATCTACTATATTTAATCTATAAGATTATGTAAGAACTGCATCACCTGACTTAAACCCAATCCGCAGTTCTTTTCATCAAGTTGTGCATTTTTTTTCTTCTTTTTCTCGAGTTGTTTATGAATGTGTGTTTAAATTTAACTTTGAATTTACAGGAAATGTTTTTGGATTTTCACCGCACAATCTAATATAAAATTTTATCGATGTATGTCATCAAAAAAACCACTGTTTACTCTCGAGGATGGTATAGATGCATCGATATATATGATGATTATTATTATAATTTTTTTTTAATGTTTTAGTTGTTAACGATTTGCACTTGATAGTTGGAAGTCAGAAAGTATGGAGGTATTTAGATAGATATGTTTTGAATTTGATTAGGATCATATATAATATTACAGATTTATTTTTTGTTTTAATTTTTTTAGACCTTCGGAATTCGACCGATCGGAACTGGAAGCAATTCTTCCTTCGAGTCAAGAAGAACTCCCTCCTCAGAAAATGAGTCGAAGTTTCGGAGAAGCAATAGTTCCGATAGGCGCGGATGAATACCTGCGGCAAAAGTATCTTAATCATACGGGGACAGTTCGAGTTGGTAGATTAATGGAAGATTTGGACGCATTTGCTGTATGGATTGGCTATCGACATTTATCTAATCCTAAGCAAAAAAAGGAATGCAGTCTCCTTTTTGCATGGTTACAGCAATGGTTGATAAAATCAGTTGAGTGTGTGACTATAAACCGCGAATTTTTTTAATTTTTCCTTCCCGCCCTCTTTCCTTAATTTTTATCAATTTAATAATTCAACGTAGATTTGACGAGTGAGCAAATCGTTGCACATAAAGATATCAAATTTACTGGTCGTGTATCGTGGACTGGGAAATCCTCGTTAGAAACACGTATGAGACTCTGGCAAGTAAGTTTTTTTTACGTTATTTTTCTGTCGATTCAAAAATAAATTTGAAAACTTTAGATGGATGATAATAACGAATGGAAAGATGTTGTTCAAACTAACTTTGTAATGGTAGCCCGAGACCCTTTAAACAGGGGGTATACTATAATGAAAATGAATGATGTAATCATTTCTTAAATTATTAATCACTTTGATTCCAGATCTGCATTTGTGAACAAAGTTATTCCTGAAACTGAGGAAGAAAAACGGTTATTTGAAGCGGGTGAATGTAAATAACTCGACACTACCGAATTCTATTCTATTCTATTTAATGATTTTCTTTTAAGTGGATACAGAATTACGAAAATCATACGTCGGTCGTAGTTTACTCAAAGTACCTCCGACAGAGATAGAGAGAGAACAAATACATTCGTTATTTATTTCAACTTTGGATAAACAGTAATAATTTTCTGTGTATATTTATATTTATATATAGCTGAACTATTAATCAAATAAATTTGATTTACAACTGATATTCAGAGATGAAAGTTTCCAATCGCGTCAACTGCCTGAAGGTTGCATGTGGATGGAAGACTCTGAGGTTACAACAACCATTCTTTGTCATCCAGAAGTAAATTGGTTTTAATGCATTTTTCTATACTTTGAATATAGTTCTATAGTCTCTATAGTTGTATTTTAACACGTGTAGTTGTATTACTCGTGCGTATACAGTATACACCAATTCTAATTGCAGCATCGTAATCGCTTTAACAAGATTTTCGGCGGATTCTTAATGCGTCAGGCTCTAGAATTGGCGCATATCAATAGTTTTATTTATTGGTTAGTATATGTTTAGTTATTTCTTCTCTTCACCTTGACTTTGCTTTTCACGAGGTTAAAGAAGGTTTCGAAACGAAACTAAATTTTAGCTTACTAAAGAAGGAAAATTTACCCATCAGCATTTTGGGTTTTTGTTCATTTTTTTTTTTATTTCATTCACACACGCTCTCTCAATTTTCTTTCAGTACAGAAATTACTACAATAAAATTTTCGGGGGCCTTTTAATGAGACAAGCTTATGAGTTGGCTTGGTGCTCTGCTTTTGTGCATAGGTTAGTGGATCTTCTGCATGTGTATAACTTCTACCTTCTAATTGTCAACTTTGTAACATAATATATGGAATGTGATCTGTTCAAGTCATGATGAAGCTTTTCAACTAATTTTAAAATTTCGTGTTTTTTCCTAAATTTCCTTCCTATCTCTATTACATGTAATTTGTTTTCTTCCAGCCTCTCGAGTCCACTCATATTATTCGTGGATGATATTATGTTTCGAAGACCCGTGGAAATTGGAGATGTCATGTTTTTAAGCAGCAAGGTGAATATTAAAAAATTATTTTCGTTTTTAGTTTGGATTTTTGTACAAATTTACACTTTTCAGGTTGTTTTTGTCATGGGTCAATTCATTCAAGTTCGTGTAGTTGCCGATGTTCTCCATCCAGAAAAAAATGAACGATTCACCGCGAATGTATTTCAATTTACGTTCACTGTACCCGAAGGAAGTCCAGAAATACGCACTGTAATGCCTAGAACTTACAGTGGTAAGCTAAATTATATGGGTTTGCTATAATTACCTAGTAGGTAAAAATGATACTAATTTGTTTTCAGATGCCATGTTGCATTTAGATGGTAAAAGACATTTCGACGTTGCTATGGAGCATAATAAGGTATTTTAGTACTTTTGGTTTGTCCAATGCATGTTGGAAACATCATTAAATCTTTTATATTTTAATAATCAGAGGATGCAGAAAAGTGCCTGAAAAACTGAAGATTTTTATAAGTTTTTGTTTTGACCAATCTGTTTATTGCTAAATTAACAAATTTGTATTGTACCGTACTTAGTAATTTTTTTACTAAAAATAAAAATTTTGTGCAGCTTGCTTGTGAGAAATAAAATTATTGACCGTGCCATTGGGTTACTGTAGAACTTTGTTTAGTAGCGAGATGGCGTTGTCCGAGTATCTCTAGCAGTCCCACACTCTGGTGGTGATTGGGTCAGTTATAAAATTAACTTAAATATATCTGAGCACTTGGCAACATGAGGTGATAAGAAGCTGAGTATCAAGTCAACTATTCAGAAATTAATCGCATGTCATTACCAACAGATGATCCTATAATGTACAACTCCAAATGGTAAAGAGCTTTATAAAAACAAACATAAGGTAAGATTATATATATAGAAAAGCAATAATCGAGCTTTTGTACAACGTAGTCCACGTATACTACCTCGCATATATTTAATTTTGTAATGTGTAATTGAATAGTACTGCAGCTGTTAATGTTGGACCAGAACATGAAGGGACTGATCGATACATTGCTGCAGTCGATGTGGGAACATCGTCAATTCGTTGCTTTATATTCGACCAGCAAACGAAAATCAGAGGAACGGCCAGGAGAAAAGTAATCTTACATAAACTGATATGATATACAATCTTCCTTCATTTTTTTTTAACTTTTGATTTTTTTTTAAAGATTGAGCTGATATATCCTAAAACCGGATGGGTAGAGATTGATCCGGAAAACTTGTGGCAATCTTGTGTAGAAGTTTTGAAAGACTCTATACAGAGTATGCTTTTGTTGACATGTATGTTGTAAAGAGTTTTACCATTTGATATTCCTGCAGGTGCTCGTTTAAGCCCTCAACAAATTGATTGCATTGGAATTTCAACCCAACGAGCTACTTTCCTCAACTGGAATAAGTAAGATTTCTTTGCTCGTATAATAATTATTTTTCACTTATTAAATTTTGATTTATTTTAAAAAGAAAAACTGGGAAACCGTTTCACAACTTTATAACATGGCAGGATCTGCGTGCAGAGGGTTTAGTCAAATCCTGGAACCATTCTCGGACAATGAGAGTAAAAATATACCATATAAATAAATTTTAATGGATAAATAATAATTGTATCAATTTCAAACAGCTGTTGCGAGTGGGTGCGAAAGTAATGCATTGGCTGACGGGGAAAAAGCGATTTTTGGCTGCCAGTGTTTTAACTTTTAGTTCGAGACAAGTACGAAATGAATAATTTCTAATAAATAAAGAGTAGCCTATTCATTTTCAATACGGTATTTAAAATAGGTCGTAATTCGTCTTTTGTGGGTATTGGATAACATTCCGGGTCTTCGTGAAAGCATCAACAAAAACGAAGTGGCTTTCGGAATGATAGAAACGTGGTTGCTGTGGAAATTGACAGGGGGTCAAGTCCATGCTTCGGATTATTCTAATATCAGTGCTACCGCAATGTTTGATCCGTTCCAATTACAATGGGGCGAATGGATTCTCAATATACTTAAAATTCCTACAACTATTCTTCCAGAGATCAAAGACACTAGGTACATAACAATTTCAAATTCTCCAAAAATGATGTTTTTCGAAAAAAACTTAAATTCTTCTTCTTCTTCTAGTGGTGTATTTGGATATTGTGAAGCAACTCTCTTAGGGGCAAGGATACCTATTACGTCTCTAGTTAGTAATGAAACCTTACAAATTAAATTAAACCCGAATAATAAAAAACGTTAATAATAATAATCGCTTAAATTCATCGCAGGTTGCCGATCAACAGGCAGCCATGTTTGGCGAATGTTGTTTTCAACTCGGAGATGTGAAATGTACTTTAGGCTCCGGATCATTCTTAGATGTAAACACAGGCTCAAAACCCCACGCATCATTAAATGGTGAAATTTGATTTTTTTTCTAGTGTACCGTATTTTCTAAAAATTAATGTATAAAGGTGTTTACCCATTAATCGGATGGAAATTCGGTTCTGAAATCACTTATATCGCTGAAGGAGCGTCGAATGACACCGGGACTGCGATTAACTGGTTGGAAAGTGTGGGTACGTGCGCAAATGTTTTACAAATGAAGCTGTTATTTTTAATTTGATTTTTACAGGACTCTTAGATGACGTCACCGAATCGAGCAACATTGCTTGGTCAGTCGACGATAGCGGTGGAGTTTATTTCATTCCAGCATTTTCTGGTTTGCAGGTAATTTTCTCACCTGTTAAAGCGATTAAAAATTGACCGCAATAATTATTGAATTATTTCAGGCGCCAATAAACGACAATTCAGCTTGCGCTGGATTTCTCGGCATTTCAACGACGACTCAAAAAACTCATTTAGTTAGAGCGGTTCTCGAATCGCTAGTTTATCGGCTCAAACAGCTCTTCGATGTTACGGAAGCAGAAACTAATTTTGTACTTCGTGACTTAAGGTAATATTAAAGGTAAATTAGGTAAATCTAATGACTATCATCCTAATTGATTGTTATTTTTTAAAAGGGTGGATGGAGGTGTGTCAAATTGCGATTTTGTTATGCAGTTATTAGCAGATGTAACGCAGCAGAAAGTAAATCGCCCTCAAAACCCAGAAACTACATCATTGGGAACTGCTTTTTTAGCTGGACTAGGAATAGGTATTTTAGAATAAAAAAACAAAACAAAGATATATATTAAAGACCATTTGCTTTGGTTCTAGGTATTTGGAAAAGCAAAGAAGAATTTATAAAATTTCGTACTATAAGTACCGAATTTTATCCGTTTCAAACGGATTTATCTCTTTTTCGAGGCTGGGAACGGGCTGTGCAACGTTGTACACGGTGGTATAAATAATAATAATAACAAAATACCGTATATACTCGCGTATAAGTCGACCCTCACTTAAATCGGGTCAAAAACGATTGACTCGCGTATAAGTCGACCCCCTGTGTTGTTTTCTAATTTGCTCATTATGCATTCAAATTTATGAATGACTATTTTCAAATCACGTCCGTTCAACGTTTAGGACACTCCGTAGGTATCCCTACCAATCAAATCACAGCCTACGGGGTGGACCTGCACGTTTAACGGACATGATTTGAAAAATTCTTTAAAAAAAAATGTTTGTTTCTTTGACCCGCGTATAAGTCGAATTTGAAAAAATAGGCCTTTTTTTGGGTCCAAAAATCCTCGACTTATACGCGAGTATATACGGTACTTGTTAAACCTGGAGATGATGGATCTACTCTTGCTACAACATATTTTTGAATACTACATCGATCACGGAATTAATATGCAATACTCAAAAATCCTTTTTTTTCTCTCTCTTTGAAGTAATAGTGCAATGTTTTGAAAATATATATATTTTACATGAATTTGTTATCAACTAATAAATGGCGTGGTTTAAATGTTTGAAAATTGCAGTCAGTCTCTCATTTAGTTTAAATAATTCCATAAGAAATTTATTTGTGGAATAATGTACATTTTGTGAACAGTGTTCTCCCATATTTTCATTTTCTTTTTGCTTTTAACATTACAATATTAAAGTTGCAACGTTTTACCCAATTAAAAACCGTTCAAAATATATACAAATAGTAGCTTTATATGAATGAATCCCATATTCCACTTTTTTTTTAGAAAGGCATTTCTTGGACTTTTCAGTTGATCAGCCAAACCTGATGCTTTGGATTATTTGAAAAATTGCTGAAATTTAACAAAACATATGGTTACACATGTGATGCTATATTATTCGATTTTGTAGTTTTTTTTCACCTGATCCACAAACAACAAAAAGAAATAATGCCAGCATCCATGGTCCAACAGGATATTTTTCATCCAATGGCTTCTGAAAATATTAAAAATTCAAATTACGTTTCAAAAATTAACATTTTCTTTCACCTTGTTTTGCAATTCAATTTCTTTTACGTTATACATTCAACGTTGGAACCAAAGTCTACATTTTGTAACTACTAAAAATTCGGACTTTAAAATGTGTGGAAAAATTGTGGAATTTTCCGTATCAGTTTTAATTTGGGGGGTCGGTGGAGTGGACGGAAAGTTTTAGAATTTGATTAAATTTTTGACATCCCCGCAAAATAATCAACCTCATAACTGTGTGGGATAAATGAATACACTACTAGAGTGTTAAATATGTGTGAAAGGGGTTTTTTTTAGTTGAATTATAAGTCGAAACGAGTTAACATATGTAATTGGGTGAGAAGCCAATATACAGTTTGACGTGGGCTACTTACTGTTGTTTTCGGCACATTTCCTCTCAAAGTCACATTTTTGCTCGCTTTTTCGTTCGCAATTCTCATTCTCTGCTTGGCTGCCATTTTTCGAAATTATTTCGGCAAGAAAAAAAACTTTTTGTCAAGTTTGTAGCCACGCTGACACGAACCTAACCCAAGACTTGTCGCGTTGTCGGTGGAAAGACCGATTTTCGTTCCACGAACAATTATATCAATGCGGACGGAAAATAGTTCCGCAGTGAACTTAAAGATTCCATTATTAATTGTTAACTTTTATGGTTGAAACATGACAGACATGTTAGTCTAAAGTAATATAGTCAATTTTTTTATTCTCAATTGAAATTCTAGCGATTTTTACTATTTATCCTGAAATGACACGCCAGCAAAACTGAAGTCCAGCGCTCGGATACGTTCGGCTGGCGATTTAAACGTTACGTCATCAAGGATATGTGTTTGGATAAACAAAAGACGATCGAGGCCTGAAAGCAACTGCTGTCCAAAGTACTTGTGTAGAAATCACACATCTGAAAGATGGACGCACCTTTACCCATCATTGCAGGTTGATTAAAATTAAAAATTAAAAACAAAAATTATACCTGTTTTTTCTTCTTCTTAAAATGCTTAAATGATATACAATTGTGCTTTGCACGTGTTTTTTTTTCTTTCAGTTCGGAGTTCATCTGGAATTGAGTTAAATATTTGTTCGCCAACAAACACTGACAGTTTGCCTGATTTTAACAAGTAAATGTAGACAAATTGACCCAAAAGACCTTTATTTTAATAATTTTTTCTCCATCTTTTCTTTCAGAGACACTAGTCTCACGTGCAGAGCTATGGCCATGAGTGCTAATGGCAAATATTTTGCATGGACGAACAATGAAACGTAAAAATAATCTAATAACTAAATAGGCAAAAATTTAAAATTTTAATTTTTGTAGGGTCACTGTAATCTCAATGGCCACACGTGCGATTATTATGCAGTTAGAAAAACCCAAAACGAATCTTTTGCAATTTTCTCCATTAGGAAATGTTTTAGCAACTTGGGAAATTTATTCTGGTACAAACTATTTGAAGGGTATTTCACATAGTTATAAAAAAAATATATTATACAGTAAAAGACAGTCCTCAAGAAAGTGCCAATCTTCATTTGTGGGAAGTGCAATCTGGAAGTTGCATACGAAGTTTCACACAGAAAAAGCAGAGCGATTGGCAAGTTCTATACATTAAAAATAAATAAAAAGCAATACAAAATGAATTGTTTCCAGGTGCCCTCAGTGGAGTGACGACGAAACGATTTGCTCAAGGAATGTCAATAACGAAGTTCAATTTTATGAAAACAATCATTTTAGTAAAACAAAAAACACTCACCTTAAATATAAAAAAATAAACACGTAATATTTCTTTTAGATTCTATAATCCATAAGATCTACCTTCAAAAAGTTAGTAATTTTTCCCTTTCCCGTGGTCCATCGCCTTGCCACGTCGCGTGTTATGTTCCCGGGAAATCTGTAAGCTAAAAAAAAAATTTTCTTGTTAAATTTTTTTCTTACTAAATTCATTATTGAAGGGCCAACCTTCATTTGTGCGCGTGTACAAATATCCGAATTTCGAAGGAAACAATGCCATAGTCGCTTCTAGAAGCTTTTTCCGCGCAGATAGAGTCGAGTTGAAATGGAATAAAAAAGGGTCTGGCGTCTTAATACACACCAGCACAGATGTGGATAAAACTGGAGCCTCGTATTATGGAGAGCAGAAACTTCACGTTATAATTACTAGTAATCGAGAAAGCAGTACAGTACCGCTATGTAAGTAATTGCAAACAAAATCTTTTGACAGCGTTAAACGCTTCTAAAATTCCTTATTATTTTATATAACAGTGAAAAATGGACCCGTATACACGGCAGAATGGAACCCGAACTTGCCCGAGTTTTGTGTGGTTTATGGATGTATCCTTGCAGAAATATATTCAAAACAAATCAATCGATGAGTTAAAAGCTATATTTATATCCTTAATTATCGTTTCAGTTATGCCTGCTAAGGCAACCATATTTAACATGAAATGCGAACCCATATTGGATTTTGGCACTGGTCCTCGCAATTTGATTTATTTCAATCATTTTGGCAATAATATCCTTAGGTGTTAAGTTAACAAAAAAATATTGAAATAATTCAAAGGCGCAATTGAACTTAACTAAGTCGTACTGCTTATTCTTGCTGGGTTTGGAAATCTTCGCGGTAACGTTGAGCTCTGGGATTTGAAACGACGCCGATTAATAACTCAAATACAAGCCAGCGATTCGACGCATTTGGAATGGTACGCCGACGGAGAACATTTTCTGACTGCTACAACATCGCCTCGTTTGCGCGTAGCAAATGGGTATGCAATTAATGCGCACGTTAAAATATTAAAACTAAAATTTAAATTTAAATAGTTACAAATTGTGGCATTACACCGGGAAAATGTTTATGGAAAAGAAATGGCCGGAAAAAGAAGAACTGCTAGAAGTTATGTGGCAACCGCATCCACCGGATACTTTTCAACAGAAATCGCTTAATTACACCCTAACTACTACAAATCAACAAAACGAATGTAAGTATTTTATAATAATGTTAAATATTTTCAAGATGATAATTGATTTTCGAACAGCATCGCAACAAGTTTACAGACCTCCCGGTGCGCGAGGACAGCCATCGACGATCAAAATTCACGAGAACGAGCCTCCTTCCAATGCGAAAGGACAAGACGGTAATTTCTGTAATGAAACGTCAAGTGGATATACAAAAAATACTAAACTGAAATGGTTTCGTTAGTAATGTCTAAGTCAGCGTTGAAGAATAAGAAAAAGAGGGACGCTAAAAAAGCTAAGAAAGATGTAGAACCGGAAGTTAAGAGTATCGATGGAAATGCTCAAGCCGAATCGTCTTCTTTACCAAAGATTTCTGCCGATCCAGATTCAGAACAGGACAAAAAGATTCGGAATCTTCAGAAGGTAAATAAGTGCCATTCAAAATTTTTTTCTTTTTTTTTCTACTGATACACCTTTTTAAATTGCAGAAGTTGGATCAAATTAAAAAATTGAAAGACCAACAGAAGTTTGGAAAAGTTCTTGAACTGAATCAACTGGAAAAACTGAAAAAAGAGGATGAACTTCTTAGGGAGATGAAGGATTTACAGTTACATTAATACTGTAGTAGTAAATACTAAATGAAAATAAAAAATAATTAAGTTTTACAGTTTCTATGTATAAATTTGTCACAATTTGTAAAAAGAAAAATGTGTCATAGGTTTAAATTGTCAAGTTTATTATTTGTAAGGCACATTTTTTTGGACTATAAAATCTAATCTAGCATTTAATAAGTAAACAATGCGACATATTACACGATGTTGCGTAGGCTTTTTTGAGTTTTAGCCTACCAAAATACACCGAGAACCGAGAAAAATAAAGCTAGCAAAAAGAAATTTATAAACACTTTTTCCACTGTCACTAATAACACGATGAAATTGAAATGGAAGACGTAAACAACACACAAATTATAAATGGACATCATCTACGTAATACACTTTTTGTTTGTTTTCCTTCTAACGGCATGACCCTTAATTTAGTTATCCGGACCTGCCGCAACGCTCGTGTAGTGGTATCCGAACGAAATTTCTTAGAACCATCCGAGTTACTATCGCAACAACCGCACCGTTTGGAAGCGTGGCTCGAATTTCTAGCTCTCATTCGTCCCGTTTTACTTCGTGAAGTCTCTTCCGTTTCCTCGTTCTCATTTTTAACCAGAGGGATGATCGTCTTCTGGTAATTGCTCGTCTCTTCCTCCTCCGGTTCCTTTTGAATGTACGAGAATCGTTCCAAAATAGTTCGAGGGCTGTTCGAAGTTTGCAGGTTATTGCAGATGGCAAAATTGTTGATGCTTTCCTCGACATAACCGGTATTGAAGTCCGATTTGATTTCCGTATTACTCGAATTGTCATTAGCTAAACACGCGCTTTCACTCATTTCCGGATCGCTAAATAAATTAAAGCCTCTTTCGAAATCACTGTTGATGACCATGTCGGACAAACTAGGTTGGTAGTCACTAATACAAGCACCGAAATTGCAATTGTTCTCGTTACTAAAATACTTTTCTAACGACTCGTCCACCCTTTCTTCGTTCATGAATGGAATATTATTTACATCAGCTTCCCCGTCGTTCACCGTCGGCGGAGGTGGACTTTCTTTTTGTTTCACCTTTTTTCTGGGTTTACGGGGAGAAATTTTAACGTGGGTTTCCTGATGGTGAACAGTTTTTAAATGCCGATTCATGTTATAGCCGTTTGAAAAGTCCTTTCCACACTGAGGACACGTCACTTTGATCGTGGGAGATTTCCGCGGCGGCTTCTTGTTAGGAAATTCGTTCGGCGTTGTAACTTCACTTTGTTTTGTACTCTTTAAAAAAACAAAATGTTTAAAAATGTGCGTTAAAAAAAAAAAATAAGAAAATAAACCATACCTTCTTTTCTTTGGAGCTTTCTTTTTGGTATTTGCATTGGCATTTGTTTGTGGTTGTTCCAACATGATGTTCAACATCTAATAAGAACAGATAGCCGTATATAAATACAGTGTTATTCCCTCAAGACTGTGGAGTGTGCATGCTAAGGATCCCAGACCTCTTTCATTAAACAAAAATAAATAAATTCATCACTCTCATTATCAATGTCCCAACTGCCCTGAAATCCAGCACGCAGAACTATTCAACTAAGAAAATTAAAACAAAACAAAAAAAAAAAAAAAAAAATACAAAAAAAGAATAAAAATAAGATCAGGTCTGAGGAACATTATATTACGTCGAGTCTTGAGTAAAAAAATAGCATGTTTACCTGTATATCTGTATGTATATCAGTCGTAGCCTCGTTCAGTGGTATTGTGGGCACATCGGTCAAAAACGAGTTTTGATTTGATGCTAATGATGGCGAGTTGCAAGATAAATTAAACGTGCCCGAAACCTCGCTCGTCGGTGGTACATCATCTTTAACCAGGGGTCCGACGGTTTCTACGTGCACTTTTTCCACAACTTGCGGTACACAAACCGGTTCACAAACCGATTCAGTCACTACATTTTGAACCGGCGGCGAAAATGATTTATCAGCCGGTGCAATTGTCTTGGGACTAGTCTTCGCCTGTTCCTTGTATTCGTCCAAGATTTTCATTATCTTCTCATCTTCGGCCGTTTTAGGAACCACCGCAGGTTTCGCCGCTTTGTTCATTTTAAACGTCCTAAGATTGCTGATCGTCTGCAGAGAATAAGGATTTATCGTCACGCTTCCACAGTCGGCAGCACTAGCTGTAACAAATCTTGAAAAATGCAATTTTTTTGTTACAGGTTCAGAAGGAGTGAGATTCGCCTGTGGTTTGGCAACCATTCGTACAGTTTTCAAGCTATTCGACTCAACTTTCTTCACCTGATTTGAAGTGCAGATTGCACTAACGCAGGCCAAAGGCATTGATTGGATGACGGCAGCAGCGGAAGAAGTAGCAGCATGCGTCGATGTAATAACACTTTTAAAATGTCCCTTGGGCACAACTTTCTTTTGATGCGCCTTTTCCGGGGACCCTTTTAGAAGTCTATACTCCATTCCACCGTGTTGATTCCGTACGCTCATCCACTTCGGACCGGTTTTTTTCCTGGATGGAAACATCTTTCCTTTACGTACTATCTTGGCTTCCGGTTCAATCAACACGCCAAATGCATCCGTGCCGGATTGAACCTGTGCTGGAATTACAACACTGTTTACAGTTAACAGTTGCTGAGCCACCCCCGGCATTTCCGATTGTGGATTTATCATCATCCGATGGGGTACCATCATCACCTGGGAATTATTATTGCTCAGTGGCTTCGAATTTATCAGTTGAGCCGTCGTTTGATTGGCCTGCTTTTCACCCAACACCATCCACTTGTAGGTGGAATCGAAATTGGCCGATGCAACGGTTCCCGAATCTGAATACAATGTTACCATTCCATCACTTTTAACCGTCTTGTTCTTCGACGAATCGTCTTCGATCGTTGCTTCTTCGTTCTGTTCCGTTTTACTGCACTCCGGAGCAATTAGCTGCAGCAGGTGTCTCGCAGAAAGTTGAGTTTTGCGCTTGTGCAACTTGATCAGTCGTTGAATTGTTCTGTTGATGATTGCCAGTTGCGAGTTCATCGGCGTCGCACAAATTGAGAAGTGCTTCCGACAATGGAATCATCGTGTCTTCTGCAGAATTCGATGAAGGTTCTTCGTTGCGATTAGTAGTTCCAGTCTTCGCGAGAGTATTTGCCAAACCAATGCAGGGTTGTTGAACTGTCGTTGTTGGCACACCGTTATTAATCGTCTGGGGAAACTCTGCAACACTTTGAAGACTCGACTGCACGGCGGCAACGACGTTCGGCTGCGAAACGATTTGAATTGTCTCCGTATTTGTAGCGCTTGAGGAAGCATTAGGATTTACGACTGTGCAGCGAGCATTGAAGAGAACGTAACTGCCCGTGGTCGGCGTCGGACGTGCGACAGTTACCGTGTTCTTGGCGAATGAGACTGCGTTGTCGACGAGTTTGACGTGTAATCGCGTTGTAGACGGTAAACTGCCCCCCAACATGTTTTGTTGCGAAACAGTAGAACTCGTAACCATTGGGCTTGTGTAAACCTGCACGGGAGTGCTGACCGTGTTATTAGGCGTCGATTGCGTCAGTGTCACGAAATTAATTTTATTCTCGGTTGTGATTCCGGAAGTGATTCCCGGTTGTAATTGCATAGGTGCCACGATCTGCATCACGGGTAATTGAATAGACGCACCACCAACATCGCTACTGTTTATCACGAGTTTCTTCGTTGATTTCTTTGGACCCTTATCGTCTTTCGGCACTTCGGAGTTTATCCCGTTCGGCGACTTTGTCTTATCTTTGCTTCCGATAGCGAGAGACACATTATTATTTCCATGGGTGCCGCTCACCAATACTTTCTCGTTGTTGATCAGTAACTTATTGGCATCAACCATGTCAGAATGCGAAATGACCACTTTTGGATTCATCTGTTCCATCGTTAAACCAGCTTTGACCAAAGCGGTGTGCGCAAGAAGCGGGATTTTTGGCACGCCCACGCAGTTATCGGTCGATGCGGCGGACGACACGTGAATAAAAGTATTAGTTTTCTGCGGAGTTATTTTCGTAGCTTCGTTAGTTGCCACCGGAAGTTCCAGTTTAGAGTTGTCGCACTGCACTTGAATCCCCGGCACAATGCTGTGCGTTGTTTTCCCCAATACGTTCGGCGATTTTGCGGTAATTTTTGGAGTCGATTCGATCGATCGTGCAGGCGGTGGTATTGGAATTTGTTTCGAATGTCTCGTGGCAACCGTTTTCGCTGCTACTTGTTCTTTCGTAGTACTAAGCTTCGTAGAAGACGTAGGTATCGCATTAAAAAATGGCACAGATTTAAATGAAACTAGTGATTGCGACTTGTGGAATTCTCTCCTCCTTAATTCCTCCAGCAACACGGGTTCACCTTTAGCTTTCAAGTCCGTCACTCTCACTAGCTTAATTAAATTTGTGCGAGTTAATGCCTCTTTGAGAAAACTAGTTTCATTCGTCGGTCTGTCCAAATAAAATGTTGGATTAGCTTCCGACACTGCCACTTTGGACGGCTCGATGATTGGTATCGGTTCGTCCGGTTGTTCTTCTTTTATCTTCAACACAGTGGTAACACGTGGAGTAACCGTCGTTGGGACTGCATTGCAAATTGGTAAAACAATATTTTGTTTAATAACTTCAGGTACCGGGAGAGGTTTATTCGTATTGGCTGACGACGACATCATCGTAACTTTCCTAGCAGATTTCGTCTCCAAATATATTTCGCAGCGATTTTTTAGTTCAGTCCAATTCAACTCCCAACTTAGCGTTTTGTTTCGAGGTTCATCGAGAACGATCGTCAAATCTTCCAATATCTGCTCGGGTAAATCTTCGCTCTTTTCTTCAAATATGTAATGAGAGATATTCCACGGATCCACTTCGGAGTCAACAATCCTGTCTAACACACTGGACAACACACTTTTAACCTCGTCCGTAATGGTGTCTTCAGTTGCTCGAGATTCGGTTGCTCCATTTGCTACGGTATCGTCGGTTTTTTCGCACGTCTTTTTGGGCGATTGACGACACGCTCCTTGGACGACGCAATGACAAAATCCAGAACAAAGTTCATATTTTTGCTCGGAAGTTGACTTCTTCTTATCCTCCACAACAACGGCAAATTCCTTAAGTTTATCTAGACGATCTTTAGTAGGATTGATTGAAAATGCCGATAAAAAACATTCGCGGGCTAAAAGCGAGTGATCACCTAAGAGAAAATAAGCAAACAATGTCAATAAACATTCAAAATAAATTAATAAAATTACTACCGAGAATTTGAGCCAACTTGCACAATACATTAGCAAAATGAATTTCGAGTTCATTGACATCACTGGTTCGTTCCATTCGAGCATTTTCTAAGTAATTTAAATCAACCGTCAATCCTTTTATGTATAATTCGACGTACAGCCGCAATAGCTTGCTTCCAAACTAACAAGAAAAAGAAAATTTATTATTATTATTATTATAAAAACTAAAAATGTATGTGCAAAATTGATAACTCACCCTAACAAACAATAAATCTACTACCAAGTAGTAATGTGCGCTCGTTGTAAATATAGAAGCCAGCGTCATAACTTGCTCCCATAACATCTGCGAAGTTACGTTAAGTTTATGCAGAACGTTTATCCACATTTCCATCAAATTCTAGATATTAAAAAATAGCAATTACAGCCTCTTATTAGTCAAAAAGCAATCTTTACCTTGGTATAGGAGTAAGTAGTTTGTGAAAATATATCTCTGACTAGGAAAATCTGTATGAGACACGAAGCAAACGATAACGCGTCGTTATTGGAAGATGTCAGAACACGATTTACAAAATCTATTCCTTTCTCGCAAGAGTACGAAGACAATAACTGTAAAGTAATTAATTATTTAAAATAATTTTTAATAATTATAAACATATCTCAAAATTATTGATTAAACATTAAGACTCACTTCTTTTGTTAATCGATCGATTAAACCCAATTGAAAGAGAAGTTTGTAATACAAATCGTGCACTCGTTCTTCCGTTTTTAACGTACTGTAGTTTAAACAACAGGTACAAAACTTCAACGCAAGGTCTTCACGTTCGTCTTGAACCAACGACTGCAACTGCAGCCACAGAATATCGGAATTCATGGTCCCACAGTAATGCTTTAGACTTCCTGAATAAAATAAAAACAAAAAGTATATATGAATAGAATTAAATTAAATTAATGTACGAATAATTACCTATGACATTGGAATCACTGGTTTGGTCATTTAAAATAGTAGCTAAAGCCTGATTATACCATGAATCTGTGTTAGATACTTCAATTAGCGCGTTAATAAGCGACAAACTTGCTGGGTATGATTTGGCCTGACACAAACAATTCTGTAAAGCATAATTTAACCGACATTTCAATTCGGGTTTGATGTTTAGCCAGTTCACTTGCAGAATTGAATTCACCGTCAATCTGTCAGTGTCAAATAAAAAAAATAAAAAATTTATGAGTTAATTTTTGGTTTATCCAAATAAATATGATTAAATTCTAGAAAAGTTTTAACTTACTTGAATAAATTTACGATTTTTTCGTGCACATTTTCTTGATTGCCACAACCAAGTGCATCCCAAGACTCGATTAATGTATCGAGTGCTGATTCGCTACGAACTTTATCTTCCTCGCCCTTAAATAAAAAAAAAAATTTTCAAATACTTTTAACTCAAATTTGCATCATCTCAAATCCAGATGGACAAATTTTATAGAGAAAGTTCAATGTTTCCCGATTCCACAGACCTAATTTCAATGCACTTCCTTTATCAATCTCTAGTTGCACAATGTAATTACAAATGTCTGTTTTTTATTTATTTGTTTATTTTATTTTTATTTTCAAAATTTAAGTTAAAATTTTTTTAGTGTGACTTATATGTGACTCATCAGACTCGCACCTTGATTTTTCAACCTTTTGCGTCTACGAAGTACGATTTCAAGGTAAAGATCAATAGTTATGTTACAAAGCTCACATGTAATTAAAACAATTGATTTGATTTTCATAAATTAATCATTTAAATATTTTTATTTTTTTTAAATTTCAACAACAAAGTTTACATCGCAGAAAATTGAATCGAAATCTGTGATACGTATAAAATATTTTAAAATCATTTGTCATTTGTCTCGCTCCCAAGAGCAAATAAAATATCGTATGTAATCAACTCAAACCACTCGACAATTTTTTGGCTTTTGTATTCATTCACCGAGTAATTAACCGAAACCCTAATTGCATGTAATAAACTCCATTGGATGCGAGAATTTGCTCAAAACCAAATCTCTGAGACAAACCTAATTATCCCTCAATCAAGTTTAGTATTTGGTATTTTGCTATAGCCGTGACAAAAATCTGATCCTCTCAAATGCAAACAGCACTTAATGCAAAAATTAAATTTCATCGCATTTCAAGTAAATGCTAAGCAATATTAGAATGCACGGTGTATGAAAATGTATCTCATGTACAGTAATTGGGTGCTAATTTATTGTAAAGACGATTAGTGAAATCAAAACTTATATCCTTACCATGAACACAGACCGACGATCGGCCATGTTTACATTCGGCTCTGTCACGGAAGACGCGTGTTCTGATTGGTCCGGACGAAAAAGACAACGTAAAAAGAATTATTTGCGCTTATATTTATTGAGCAATCTCTTTTTAAAAATTTCTGAACTAAAATTTATTCAAAATAAATAATTTTCAAGTCATATATTGCTCCCAATAGAACTTTGACAATTTTTTTTATATACTGAAATAACTACTCCTCGATCAACTCGATCTACTCAGAAATGCGTTATAATTTGAACGCCATTTTAGATCCAGTAGTTTGCACGTAAACTCGCTAAGTGACATTCGGCATCCGGACGGCAGCCACAATAATTTTATATTTGTTGTCTATTCGTTATTTTTATATTATAATGAATAAAGTTTAAAATCAGTAAAAAATCTAAATTTATTCAATTCACTAAATGTGATAATCCATGTTGAGCAAACAAAAATTCTTTAAAACAGAATGGGACTTACTTACAAACATTCAGCAACCTACATAACCAAACATAATAAAGAAAACTACCAGAAATATATTTTATCCACATCTTTTAACTTGATTTACAGCTGCGCTGCCGTTCCATTCTAGTATAGGCGGTAGTAAAGACTAATTCCAGTCCAGTTATAAATTAATGAATAGGTTTGGGCTCGGAGCTGGATTAGGAAAATGTTGTTTACAAGTACACTGATAGTCACAGCGGCGGCCACGTGCGCATAACCACGTGTTACGTCGCTCGTAGGTTCTTGTATTTGGGACACATGGGACACAGTACATGAGACATGCAGTTTATGTTGAAGCGGACAAAGCAAACAAACTAAAACTAAAATTAGCAAAGCTTGAACTAGGTACTTTTTTTAATAAAAGTTTTCAGAAGTTTACGTATCATATTTTACAAAAACAAATAACAAATAATAACAAGTTCTGGATTCCAATGATTAGTGAGGTGAAGGGAAAAATCTTGCGCACTATACCCCATTCACGGAATCTTGAGCTAAATTTTTTAACTTCTAAATGGAATAATTACTGTTTAATAATCCGTATTCCTCTCCCTCTGTCGTGGAAATTAAGGACCACTATGACAACTGGAGAGTTATACAGATCAGTTAGCAGAAATTATCCAATGTAGAAGTAAAAAATTTTAGCTCAAGTTTCTGTGAATGAAGTTTTTTTTATAGTGAGTCGTAATTATACACCTACAGCTTTAAAAGGTCACGTACTTTAATTATTGTAAATAGAGACGATGCAATCACTATTGCTGTATTTCTAGATGATCTAAAAGCTCATAAACAACGGACGACTTTATAGAATTTAAATGCCAAGAGAAGGGAAATACCTCAGGAAATACTCATTTGACATCATCATGACCTAAATAAGAATAAGAGCCAGATTGACTCCCATAGCTCTAAAATGATGAGGGTGCATGTCTCTTAGCCCTCCAATACTGTACACTTATAAACAAGTCATTTTGTATGAACAAACAATTAAGTAAATAAATAAATAAATCAACAATTAAACTGCAATAAAGTCCCGTTTTGATCAATAAAATTCCAGTTATGAGTCCATTAGCTAAAACATAAACATCAGAAATACCTAAGGTAGGTATTTTCAAAATTGGTTTGCTTAATTGACTTATAGAAAATGGTGACCGCTACGATTAAGTATTATAATTGTGATCTTATTAACATTAGTACCAATCAGACAATCACAAACTGCATGAAATACAATTAGTCGCAAAATCGAAATTGGGGGCACGCAAAGAGAATGAAGGTTATTATTTACGCTACAAGCTTTTTTTGTAAACTACATATTTCCAAAAAGTAAACCATCATGCTTGGTTGGATAAGTCGATAAAAGTCAGTCCTAGAGATGTATATGTCCTTATTTGGATCACTTCGTGCTACAACATCTATCAAAGCTGACATGGACAAGTTTATCCTTCTTTTGTACGTGGTAAGTTTATATCGCAAGAATTATTGTACAGTAATTCACAAAATCGTCGTCTGTGAATCGCGCTACATCCATAGATACAGTATATTAACACATACTAATAGATGGGTCATATCCTTGGCAATGACCACAATTTCTAATTGCTCGTTGTAATTCTTCTCGACAGGTTTTGGTTTATTGTCTGGTCTTCAGCGCGTCCCAACGAACACATTTCCACGAGTCCGGTCATAAGGGTCCTCACAGTTACAGATTTGGATTTGATACGGGACCTGGGTAAGTACATTTAATTGGCTGAAGTTAAATGACCGAAAAATATCTTAATAAATGAGACAATGATCTCGAAAAGTGAATTTGGGCCACTTTTTACAAAATCTGAAAATATAACAAATTAAAAAAAAAATATTTCAAATAAAAAATTAATAACTTCCTTGTACAAGCACGAGTTTTTTTTTTAAAAGGGAATTCCTTATGTTTAGTTAGTTCACTTTTAAAAAAAGAGGCATGCCACATTCTACTCATGCAAAACTCTAAAAATAATTTGAATTTTTTGCAGGTCGCATAACCGGCATTTCCGTTATGAAGAGCGGGATGAGCATGGATTTGTTCGTGGAAAATATGGACATTACGATAAATATGGCAAACCTCACGTTGTAGAGTATATTGCTCATCCTAAAGATGGATATTCTGTTAAAGGACCATTTGGAAAATATCCACATTAACTTGTTTTTTGTATTAAAAAATACAATATAGTCAAAATGTATAATAAAGTTTAAAGAACAGTTTGATTTGATTTTCCACTCTTAATCATATATCGTTGTTGTTTATTGCTGTCAAGGATGCGGAATTCCCACAATCACATCCAAGGGTAATTCCGAGTAATGCAGGAAAGCGCTTTTTAATGGAAATAGACATTTAAACACCATAAAAAGACAAAATAAATAACTAAATTAAAATGTACAAGATATTGTTTTGAGAGAGTGGTAATTATGAATACAATGCCGCCATAATGTAACTTTTGCCTTTGGCATTCGTCTACATAGAAAATTCCCATCATTGGTTTTCCAGACACGTGACGTTTCTTATCGTATAACGTAAATATTGTGGTTAACCTTGATAAATGTTAGTTGCGTTCGCACTGCTCTTGGAGTTAGAATAAGCACAAGAAGAAGAAAAGCAGTATGGAGAATAATCGAGGATTTTGCCGTAGTTTAGGTGACTGTTTGAATAAGTTAGAAGTGGAATTATTCAGATTGATTACAAGCAAAGAAACTCAACAACTGAAAGAATTTTTACTAGTAAGAACCAATTATATCTTTTCTTTTTATGTTTTTAATTGTAAAAAATCGTTTAAAATGTCAAATTTTTACTAAACTTCGGCATTTTGCTGATCTAAAACTAGTAAACCATTAACAATTTTCGCGAAATATGAGTAATATATTTTTCCTTTCATTTCCTGCATTTTTTGTCCTTCCTTCTAGATTTTGCATTACTAATTGTAAGTATTTAACACTTGTTGTGAAGATAACGTATCAACAGATTAATATTTCACAGCATAAGGATAATTACTTACCTAGTGAATGTGATACAATTGTATCAATAGTCAATAGATTTGAAAATATACGTGAAAACGTAATTACATGTCAATTAGCATTCGAAATAAGTTTGCTAATGGGATACAAATTAAAACCTCAAGCTGTTGTAGCATGTTTTAAATTGCAATAAAACTTGTTTAAAATAGAATGTTTTTATAAAAAAATTTCTATTTTGGCCATCAAACTATATGCTAGGTCGTTGTGAAAAGTTTAAACCTCCAAAAACCGGTTTGACGTAATGAATTTAATAACAAAGTAAAAAAAAAAATTTTCTCCAACAAAAACTAGTTTTTAGGTATGGAAAAAAGTTATTTAGGTGGAAATGATACTTCACAACTAACAACGGAGTAAAATAATAGAAATAATAATAAATAATAATAATTGAATTACTTCAATCTTTTTTTCTACTTGAATATTAAATTAAATAAACAATTTTTACCATTTCTTACAGTTACACAAACACATAATCGATTTCAGCAAAAAAGGAAACCGAGGATACACCGCGCTAGAAGCTGCAGTTCTAACTAAAAACAAAGCAATTTTAGCTGCACTGTTGGCAACCCGTAAATGCGAACCAATTGATAATGCACTTGGTTTGGCAACGCAACTCAAATATCACGATGGCGTTAATGTGTTTCTCAAATATATGAATTCCAAGAAAAGGTAACATTATAACTTAAAAAAAAAGTGAACAATTAACAAGTTACCGTAATTATTTTCACGAAAACTTTTCAATTTTACAGAGTTTTATATCGTACATTAACTGCACCTGCAATTGACTTGTCCGATATAAAGACATCGCCAAGCCCAGTAATTGAAGCACCACAAGATATTGCGCTCGTTTTAACTGAAGAAGACGAGGAAGACGACGAAACTTTTGCAGAAGAATTGGAAAGTGACTCGCAGAGAATCGAATCATCTGCCGATGAAAAGTTGCCCACAATAATTGCCGAAGGAAAATCAAATGGCCAACCGAAAGTGTTTTTACGCTCGAACACGATGCCTTCCGAAAAATTCAACGCCTACAACCTACGACCTACAACTACAAAAGATGATAAAGAGAAACCGCTTCTAGAACGAGTACAATCCATGTGTGGTCCAGCGCCTCTGAAAAATAATGTCGATATCTTAAGAAAAGCAGCAATTTCTGAAGATCATAAAATGATTGAAATGTTAGTTCAATCGGGATTTTACCTGCAAGATCCTTTTGGTACACGCAAGTCTGATCTCTTTTTTTGTTTGTTTTTGTAACACTTATGTAACTTACGGTAATTTTTTTTAAAAAAAAAAAGAAAAAGCTACACCTTCAACTGAGAGTTTGGATTCGTTATCCGAGTCAGTGGATAGGCTCGAAACTTATCGGGCATTATGCAGTGCTTCCTACATTGCCATCGCGGATAAAGACCCAATTAAAGTCGCGTTTACACGAAGCGAGCAGTTAGTTAACCTGAGCAACGAATATCCAGAAAATAAAGTAGGTATACCGACAGTTTTGTCTTTGTTATTTTGGTTGTTTTTTTCATACAAAATGACCTTCAATTTTCAAATGTTGCAAGTTTAATTTATTCCATACACGAAGTCACGAAATCATTTCCTGGAAAAATGGAATTAGTAGAAAAAGATGTCAAGTTTATACAAGAAAATTTTGATATTTAGTACTATATTTTGTAATGGTAATAGACCCCGAAAAAGGTTTTTTCTCATTAAATTTGTTTCTTATAGAATATATAATATTATAATTTATTTTTTTTTAATTCTCACCTTTTTTTTGGTATTAGGACGAGCTTTTAGATCTTGCCAACAAAAGTTCACAATTCTCGGTAGAGTTGTTAAGCTTGTGTCAATCATCCGACGAAGTTCGTCAACTAATGCAAATGAAGATATCGCACGGCTCGGCCTTTGCAGAACACAAATTCGGACGACTTTTAGTTGCAGTCAATTGTAAACAAAAAGAGGTACCGTAACAACGTATATGTAGCATTAATCCTCCAATCAGAGCC
Organism: Strigamia maritima; assembly: GCA_000239455.1. Lineage (NCBI taxonomy): Eukaryota > Metazoa > Arthropoda > Chilopoda > Geophilomorpha > Linotaeniidae > Strigamia > Strigamia maritima. The sequence continues at coordinate 221,294 of JH431584.1, forward strand.
CGAGTATAAATTGGAAGATTTATGGCCAATAAAACCAGTATTTACTAATAGCGATTTTCCAATAGTTTGTTACACATCCCAATTGCCAACACATTGTAGCAAGTCTTTGGCTCGAAGGTATATTTCGACAATGGACCAGATGGGGAACACTTCGAAAATGTCTCCACGTTTTCCTTCAAGCCATTCTGATGCCATTCATGTGCATGATAACACTAATCAGTTAGTTACAAATAATAATTTTAAAACATCGTGTAAAGGTTTAATTTTCGTCTCATCTATCTCCAGATCCGAAGCTGCCATTAGCAAAATCGGCCAATGTGCCTTTAAATCGATTTCTATACGACGCAACGTCATTTTTCATCTTTTTGTCTTTGATTCTACTACTGCTACTAATCCCAGCAAATGATGATAGTTTTGATAATTTATCGTGGGATTACATCATTCACTGGATATCTTTTATTTTCGTCATAGCAGCATGGGTTAAATTACTAGCCAACGATCTGCCATTTAAAGGAAAACAATTCTTGCGCTGTTTCTGGAGTATTTACGATGTCGTAATGTACTCAATATTCACAGTTGCATTCATCTGCATATTATTTTTACAAGTACTTACGACAAACTAGTTTAATTATTGACAACCACCAAATCAATTAACACTAAAATTTGATGCTTGTCAAGTTTTCAATCAAAATGCTAAAATTGTATACTTTTATTTCTTCTAAGGACTATCAGAAAGTTTGCAAACCTCTTGGAAACGGGTTTTTGGCAATAGCTTTCATATTATCAGCATGCCGCACTCTTCAGTGGTTCCAGTTGCACCCGAGTCTCGGGCCTTTCATCATAGCTTTTGCTCGAATTATTTGCTCTCTAGTCAAAATAATTATCGTCTTTTTGATACTTTACTGCGCCTTTACAGTTAGTCTTTTTTCACTTTATCGGCACGTACCAGACATAGAGGACGGAGATAAAGGAAAGTTTCGCACGTACGTTTGTATTGAATCGATAAAACTATCGCCCTAGAAAATTTAAAAATTGCTTAAATTTAGATTCACCGGAGCGATAGGAGCTTTGTATTGGGCTTTGTATGGTCAAGGTGATGCGGATTTTGTGGAAATGCCAAATACCACAAATTCTAACGACACAAATTCTTCTGGCATGGATTTGGAAAATAACGATGAAATAACTGAAAGTTTCGGTTTAATCTTGTGGGGTTTATTTCACTTAGGATGCGTCATAGTATTACTAAACATGGTTATCGCTTTAATGACAATCAAATACGAGCAAGTGACGGTAAGAAAAATTAAATTGACCCCCCCCCCTCCTCCATAATCGACCGTTTTTATTTCTTATCATTTTATGTTAAATTTAGGAACATTGCGATGTAGAATGGAAATTTGCAAGAACAAAATTTTGGATGTATTATTTCGAAGACTGCAATAGAGTGCCCATTCCTTTCAATATATTTTTATTTATCCGGACTTTTATATTGGGAATTTGTAAAAAGCGGTCAAAAACGAACCACCAAGTAAACATTTAATAAGAAATAAAAATAAATTAATATTTCTAATTTAAAATTCTTTCTTTTTTAGCAAAGTAACTTGCCCAGTAAAAGATGGAGGCAATTTGATCCAAAACCAGTCGTGAGCAATTTTTTTTATTGATTTGTATACTCGATTTTAAGATTTTTTTTTACTTATTAGACTTCAGAGACAGATTCAAAGCACTTCGCAATTAGTATAGAACTTACAACAAGTGGACCAGAAACTCACGATTATGCGGTAAGAACCAGCAATAAACTTTTTAAAATTATAAAACTTTGCTTTTGTTTCTCTTGCTATAGATACTAATGAACTGTTTAATTCAACGATACTTTCAAAAAGCAGACGTTTTCGCAAAATGAACCGCTCAAAGTATAAATTTTTTTTAATCAATTTTTTTCTCCATTACATTATGGAATAATGTATGTATTATTTTTGAAAAGAACAGAAACATTAAAGAGAAGAGATGATACTTTCCATTTTGTCATGAATTTCTTCCTTTTTCTTGGACACGTTGTGATCGGCTTCAACGTACAAATCCTTCTTCATTTTTCCCGCTACCAATCTCTCGGCGTAAGCAATTTGCTGCTTGATTTGCTCGTTCATCTGCTGATCTAATTTTTGCAATTCATTCATCTTAAAAAAAAAACAACAAAAAACAAAAAACAAAAAACAAAAAACAAAAAAAAACATTTTACAAATTTCATTCAAAGCGGAATCTGAAAAAATTTTCACTTTTTACCTTATCAACAGCATCGGGAGCTTCAACCTTCATCTTTGCTATGATGGTTGCAATCGCTTTTGATTCGTTTTTCACTTCCGTCGTTAGTTTTTTCTGAGTACTTTGAAAGGTATTTGTGTCCTTACTGGTCTTGAAACCTTGAATGGCATTTTCATATTGTTGATAAATGTTTACACGATTATCGTGATGAGACTGGATTTGGTCGCAAAAACTAGACACCTTCATTTTGCTTTCACTCGCAGGGTCCTGATAATAAAATTCAATTTTCAAAATTATTAACGATTTATACCTTAATTCCGTAATAATTACGGGTAAACTTACTTTTGAGATTGAAAAATCAAGTCGAACGTAAACAATAACAATTACAAACAACAAATAAAAGGCAATTACGACTAAAAATGGCTCTTGCAACATGAAAATCTTCTGGAAAGTGTAGTGCAACTGTGGAACAATTTAGTCGCGTTAGATATTAAAAATCACCTAACAAATCAACTTTTTACCTCAAAATCCTGAATGTGATTTTCTACCAAATTATCCTTGTGAGCTATAATCACAGGACGTCCTAATGTGTCCAAATAGGTAAAATGAAGAGCGTTTGGGCTTTTTCTCACGTTGTAGGGAGTCGTCAATTTAATATTTCTAATCAATCAATCAAACAAAAAAATGGGGTTTTGTACTTAAATTGTTTAAAAAAAACAACTCGAATGTCTTACTTCGCTCCTTCGGGTAAAATCACTTTTACCGTAGCTTTCTCAACGTGCATGTCGTCATATACATGATCGATAAATCTCATTTTAATAACGAATTCGTCACCTAACATTAAAAAAGTTTTATTAGATTTTTAAAATAAAAAAAACTCATAACTGACCAGAATTGTACATGTATTCGTAACTCGGAAGATTATAACCAAGAATATAATGCGTTTTCCAACCTCCAAAAAGAGGGAATCGAGGTCGCAAGTCAACTTCAACAGCATCGTCAAGATTTCTCAGATGACTGGTGGAAATGTTTCCAATTTCGTCTCGATAATATACATCCATAGCTGAAGCTGGTAGCACGGTCTAAACCCAATTGAACGCTTTAAAATCCAAATTAAAAATCCGTTCGAATTCTTATATTACCTTGAAAGATTTAATAGAAGAAAGTCCATTCTGGTCGCGTTGATATTCGTAACGTGAAAACGGTCCCTTCAGTACAGCACCGGAATGCAACAAATCAATCGATTCTTCAATCGCAATATTTCCCCAGTGCGATACTTCAATCACTCGTTCCAAGTTCGTTACCGTCATAAACGGAGAATTGTTTTCAGAATGAACGTTAAGTAATCCCTGAAATTAAAGTTTCTTTTATTCTTCTTCCTTCTTTGCTATTTTTTTTTTTACCTTGCTAAATGGAGCAACATTTTCGTACGGCCCATACGTAATCGTTTTATCATTTTGTGTAACTGGTTTTACTTTAGTGTAACTTTCAATGGTCGCACTGGCTAAAACAACATTAGTAGTTTGCTTAATGCACAAGTAAGGCGAATAAAAGTGAAGATTTCCTTCGTAATTAACAAATTGGTTTTCTGCTTGCGTTATGTGGGATGGATAAGGTTTGAGTTCCTCGGAAAAAGAAGTTTCCACTTCAATTTGAACCGTTTTTCCGGCGTCCAAAGGTTGACGTAAATTAATTCTCCAAGCTGGGATGTCTCTAAAAAATACACTGTAAAGATTAAAAATATAAATTAACACGAGCAAAGATTTGAAAATACTTTTTATCAGTTAAAGTGGTAACAACGACTCCCAAATGTTTGCTATCATCGTTACTTGAACTTCCTAACTTTATAAGTTAAAAAAACCGTTAAACGAAATATTTAATTCTTGTTTTTTAAGCAATACTTACTGATGCACCCAAAAACGCCACATGTTTCTTAATTTCTGGTTCAAGGGTAAAAATAAACGATTTTACTTGCGACTTGCCGGCATTTTCAATGGTGATCTTATTGGATATTTTGACTAATTGCGTTGAAATATCGATCGTTCTATCTACATTTTTTAATAGAATATCCTTATTGATGACATCTGTTTCACCGTGAATGGTAGAGATCGCCAATAGCAAAAGAAACGGAGCAAAATTTGTACAAAACATGACGGTATCTTAAAAAACTACCACGTTGCCATCCATACTTGGAACAAATATTCGTATTTTGATCACGCAACGCGAGTTGTAATCTAGAAGTAGACGGCCTAACGTTAAAATTGCGACTCAAAAATTATTTTAAAGGTGTAATTTGAATCCGTTTAAATAATTAAACAACACAAAATATTACTAACCACTTAAGTGTAATTAGTTTCATTATAAAATTTTCAATATAACTTACGATTTTAAAATTTAAAACTTTACGACTGGCTTTCACTTTTAGTAGGCCCTGTTAGCTTGATCGCGTTGTCTTATTCTCATTGGACTAAATTAATGTAACAATATAATATAATATTCAACAAATTCATCAATACCGCAATTTCTTGAAATAATTTACCGTAAATGCATTTAATGGCAATTGATTTTCAGATAAATTTTTCCTTTTTAAAAAAATAAATTCGAGCCGCGAATCGGTTTTGCCTTTTGCCGCACGAGGAGACCGTAACATAATAATGGCGCTTCTTGCGAAAACCGGCCCTGTCAGAATAATATTGAAAAAATTAATTTCTGTAAGAAACAAGAGCTTTAGATCTTACAAGAAGAAAGAACTAAAAAACCCGGCTCCATCCCGCGCTCTAAAATATTTTGATGATTTTTATCAACCAACTTTTCAACAAAAATGGCCATCCATCAGACTCGGTCTTCTGAGTCCTCACAAATACTGCGCCGTGCTAAACAATTATTCAAACGTAGAAGAAAACATCGAATTGTTAATGCAAAGAAAGGCCGTTTCTTTGCGTAAGTTGTACGAGGCCGAAATTGATAAAAATGCACAACTGATAAGTACGAACGACCACGAAATTCGCGATGAATTGACCACAGCTCGAGGAGATGAACTAGAAACGGCAACAGAAACCATCAATGACTTTAATGAATTTGTGGCACCGTCAAGACTAAAAGGATTGGAACATTTCGTGGACGAAACTGACCACGTAAAACATTACGACACGGGGGCGCAAATGCCCTTTAATAAAAAAATATTCGAGCCATTAAAGTTTCCTCGACATTTGAGCATTTACATCTTGGATAAAAATAATTTTTCATCGTTTCCTCAACCAAAGAAAGACGCGCTTAAGTTATTCAGTTATTATTTGATGGACATTTCGTCGATTTTGCCACCTTTGCTATTAAATGCAAAGCCCATCGATATTGTTTTGGATCTGTGCTCCGCGCCGGGTGGAAAGGCGATGAATATCATCCAATCCATGTCCTATAAATCAATAGTTTGCAACGATTTTAGCCGATCAGATAGATTGAAGCACGTTTTCGGTACTTATTTTACAGATTTACATAAGCTGAATGTGAATATTACTGCCCACAATGCCGAAGAGTGGGTCGAGCCAAACGCTTACACCAAAGTGCTCGTCGATGTACCGTGCACGAACGACCGGGAGTCAACGGTGAGAGAGGAAAATAACATGTTTTCTCACGCCAAACTTCGAGAACGAATTTTACTACCAGAGCGTCAGATTAACATGTTGTGCTCGGGATTAAAGGCCGTACAAGTAGGAGGCGCTGTAGTTTATTCCACTTGTTCGTTGTCACCCGTTCAAAATGACGGAGTTGTGCACATGGCATTGAGTAAAATTGCCAACGAGACATCGATGGAGTTTGTCATTAACGATTTAAGCGCGTGGATCGAGCCCTGGAAATGTTTGTTCTCGTTCCATGACAATATGCGTCACGGTCAACTCATCTTACCGTATTTACCACTCAACTGCGGTCCGACTTATTTTTGCAGACTGGAACGAAGAAAGTGATATAAACGTTAATAAAACTTACAAAGTTGTTTCGTAATTAAAAACTCGTAGTAAAAATAAGCCAGATTTTTTTTATTTTTGTTCGTAATGATATTGCAACACAATGATACTGATCGATGAATGAGTGGCCATTCCAAGATGTTTTAACAGTGTGAAACGACAAATGTTTTTATATTTACAATGATAAAACAATGAGTATAAACAAAGTCTAATTCTTTAGAACAAAAAGATGACTTATGTACATAATTTTTTATGCAGGGAAAGGGGTCGACATAGATGATTTGTTCGTCCAATTTAATTGGTTTTTCTATCTAAAGCAAGTTTTTGGAAAAATTACTGCAAATTTAATCGACATCCTGCACACTATAAATCAAAACATAAAAAGAAGGTATGGAATCAAAATTAATTCCAATCGAGTTGTATAAAATCATAGTTGGGTTCTTACAATTAGCCACAATAAAATCTATTATCACTAGAAATTTTAAAAAGCGTCGTTTTATACAAAATGGTAAAATAATTACGGGATGGGATGGATAATAATCATCACCTACCCCAATGAACTGAACAAGCACAATCATGAAAAGGATAAATGCAGTTACCGCTATACAATTGTCTTCTCAATTTCTTTGCTTTTTATTATTTGTTTTAAACTTGTATACTTAAGATAAAACTACACCAGGACATTTATAATATCCACAGCATACCACCGGACGATTAAAACATTAAATCAGTGAAGCATTTTATGTATTTTGAGAATCTTCCCCAATCGTTGTTTCGCTGTTGCCATCCCTTTACGTGGTTTCTTCCCTGTTCAAAGTTATCTAATTAAACCACCAATTTTTTTTTTAATGGACAGGGTTATTAGCATACCTTTACACGAAGAGTCCATGCTTTCTGATCGCTTCAACGTTGCTGAATTGGAAGCTTCGGGGATTTCGGGTTCCACAGCTGGTTTCGATTGCGATGACTTCCGCCGATAGTACGGCCGTTTTGGAGCCTTAAATATATATTCAAGTATTATTTAATCGATGATAACTTTTTTTGAAAATCTTTTTTCTTACTGGTTGAGTTGCTAATTTTGCTGCTGCAGCTGCCAATCCACTTTCTACAGATTCCTTCCGTACTCCTTCACGTACGGGTCTCTGAGGTTTCGGGCAGTTTGGCAACAATTTAGCTATTTAAAACAAAATAATTTAATAAATTAAGATAAATATTTTAACAAATATTTTCTGTCTTTTAATAAATAACCTTTAGGATTCCACGGTTCATCTTTCTTCGCTCGGCCTCGAGGTTTGAAAACATGAATATCATCATCAGATTCGTCAAGAGTAGGATAAACGTACTCGTCATCTTGGTGACATTTACTCATATTTTCACCAACGTCGTCGCTCAATATAAATTTCCGTTGTCGTTGAGATCGCGTGCTCGTTCCAGTGTTCCCACCACTGGAACTTAATCTCGAACTGTTGGAAGTGAGAGTCGAAAACTGAACAGCACAACCTATCGAAAGCATTCCTTGAATCGCTTCCCTCGTGGACGGAGATGCGCGGCCATTGCTAAACGATGGCACATTTCTAAATGAACATTTTAAATGCTTTGCAAATTTTGTATCGTAGACTTACCCAAGTTCATCTTCCAATTTGTTCTCGGCAGGCTCAATTGCGTATCCGCTCGCTCGTAACAGATCATCAATCCCACTGTTCTTGTTAAACGACGTTATATCTATGTCGGATTGAGAATTATCTACTTCCGCATTTTGTTTAACGACCGTTTTACCGTTAACTAAAATTAGAATACGAAATAAAAACTAGTAATTTCTCTCCGACAACCCTCATTTCTGTACGTGAGATTTGAAGTTTTAAAGATGCTGGTTTTTCCTTTTCCTCGTGTTTTATCCTGTTCTGTGAAAATGTTTTCGGGTTTTCATCAACTATTAAACCGTCATCGTCTGAATCTCGGAAATCGTAAATAGAATCATCTTTCTTAAGTGCATTGACAGCATCGTTTTTTAACCTAATTTGTAAAATTAAACAAACTTGACGAGTAAAATAAAAAGTTAAAAAATAATAAAAAATAAACATTACCTTAACGTTGAAACTTTGCTAGGTTTCTTCCCCGACGTCTTTTTGTCCAAATTACCACTTCTTTTAAGCTTGTTGTTTGTTTTAGGCAATTTAAGTTTCAGATCCATTCCGTTTCGTTTGTTTTCAGGAGTGCCCGTCTTATTCAACCACAATTTAAAAGGAGATTCTGGTAAAACTTTGGGACTAGATGGATGTTTGACAGGTAACGTCAGCTTGTCTGGTTCGAGTGTTTTTTTAGGCAACGTCAATTTCAAGGACCACTGTTTCATATCGTCCACTTCTGATTGAACGCTCTGTATTTGATTTTCCTATTAATACAAAAACTTAAGATATTCACATCAAATAAATCTGCATATAGTATTAACCCACTTCTCTGTTTGTGTTCTGAGAATTATTAATATTTAATTTATCAGTTTGTTTCACTTTCGCTTTCTTCTTTTTGTCGTCTTTTACTTGTCCTTGAACATGTTTCTACAAATTATAATAATTATTTTTTTTTACACAAGATTTTTATTAGTAACTTTATTATAAATCTAAAATAATTTACTTCGCCGTGTCGAAATTCTTTATTCAAATCCTTAATAAGCTTTGTGTGTTGTATAGTGGTTGGTATTTCCATCTTATGGATTTTGAGAAGCTGCAACGTTTTAATAACAATTACAATATAAACATTTACAATTACAACTTCATGACTCCTCGTATTACATCTTTATTTTGAGTCCACATTTTCAAGGAAGCGATCAAAGATTTTACGCCGGCCAACAAATAAATAGGTGGTTTTATCAATTTATCATTGTAACCTAAAACAAAGTTATATTACTAACGCATTGTTGTTGTTGTATTTATTTTCCACTCACTTTTCAGTTGTTCGAGAATATGTTTGGCTGCAAACCAGTTTATTAACTCGAAGCGAGGAAACCGATATTTTTCCGGTGTTTTTGCTCGCCTTTCTAATTCGTATATTCTATAGAAATTAAATTAATAAAAAAGAAATAGAATTTTCGTACGAAACCTTACTGAAATTGCAAAGAAATGTTGAAGTCGTGCAAAAAGTTTCCTCCAAACACGAGAGATTCGATGGGCGTAAAAACTGAATGAATCCACCCAGTTGGAATGAACAATGTTTGTCCCGAATTTACCGCGCACCGATAACACCTATCCACTTGATCACCGAAAAACGTTTCACTTTGATTAGATGAGGACATCCATTGTTCATATAACGTTAAATTTGCCGCTGTTGGTCGTATCAGATAAAAAATCTTTTCGCCCTACGATCAAATCAATCACGAATCTTTTAGCGACATTTCGATAACGCATCAACGCTTGTTATTCACCTTTAAAACGTGGTACCAGACTGAAGTTCCTCCGAAATCTACATGAAAATCCGTGAACGAATCACTAACTCCTATTAGACAATATTTCTCAACTTCAGGCTTAATATAAGGCGAGTCCTTTGGCAGGTCATTGGGCCACACTGAATTAACCCAACTAATTTTTTTCACGATTGAAGGTGCTTCTACTAAATCTGATAATCTGAAGAAAAAAAAGTTTTAAATATTTTTTATTTATTACGTTACAATAATAGAAATTAATTACCTAGTGTTTGAAAATTCCAAACTAATTAAATTTAAAATTTTCCTTTTGTTCGTATTCTTAAAATACTCTACAAATTCTTGTAACATCATATGAATGTTATCTTGTTTTCCTACATCTATTACATCTATTTCCCTTTCAGGACCTGCGTAAATAAAACTCGATATAATTATTTGCTGAAAAAAGTAATAAATAATAATAAATAATAATAAATAATAATAAATAATAACCGATTAAAGAAACAATGTCGTCAATTGATACATGTTCCGGAGGTACTCGCAACCCAAGTTCACTTTTGTCGTTAACTAAAATAGGCGTATTAAAACCGTTTTGAATTAAATAAGGTAACGTTAATTTATGGCCCGGTAATTTGAGGAGCACTTCATCAGCTCTGAAAACATGAATTAATTTGAAAAATAATCAAATTTAAACTTGATAAAACACATCTTACGGAGGAAAATGCCTCGATTTCAATTCCGCAATGAATACAGGTGTTCCCGTTTGAACCGCCTATAAAATATAATAATTAATACAAACAAACTACTCAACGGGAAAATACAAACTTTTTTGTCAGCGTGTTCTTCAGTGTAATCGTGTCGGTGCCAATTTGTTCGTTGTTTGTCTAAACATTGATTAAAAAAATTGCACACGTCAATCAATATTTATAAATATTGTGGGTTTATGTACTTACACATTGAAGGACCGAATATTTTCGTACATTTCGGGCAATGATATTTTTCAATGTCATTTGATTGATGTTCACGGAGGTGCACACAACTGTTAAGAAATATTCCTGATATTACACAGTGCGAATTTCTATTACAACTGACACGGGCACACCCATAATTATGTTTTCTATTTTCTGCTGTTAAGTCTGTATCCACAAATTTTCGATCGTAAAACCCACACCCACAAGTTATAAACAAATCCCATAAATCCCATAAATCCCATAAAAGTTTGCATAAAACCCATTCCACTATAACAATGGAAATTAGTTTTCAAATTATTCTTATTGGACTTATTAGAATGAAATTTGAAATTTGTCATCAAATCACAAATTTGAATCGGTTTTTAATCAGCCAATCCTACTCGCATAGAATAGGTATAAACTGTTGGTTTCAACTAAAAGTCAAACAGCCCAACAACACTTGTTAACGTCAATGTACCTGCCATGAAACCACTCTCTACAAACATCGCATTGTATCATAAACCGTGTGGCATCGTAAGGTTGGCCACATAAACAATACACAGGAACGTTCGCCATTTTCTTCGCCAAACGACAATAAAAGACTGTAGTTTAACTGCGCAGGACCGGAAATAATTATTGCTAGGGGGTTAGCTAGCGGCTCCCCGTGTTAAAAACTAGAGGTTAGCGAGTAATTCCAAGACTACCTCAAGGTCTCGCTCAAGGTAGTCTTCGGCAACAAGGAATACGACATGTGATGGAAATGCAGATGCAAGCAAATGATTGGTTTCGTTCGTTTACTTTTCGCACTGGTTACTTAAAGCGTTTCTTTATTTATTGTCTGCTTATTTCACAAGCAAATAAATAAAATTCACAAAAATTAGATAAAAACAATAACCTTTAATTTTTCTTGAAAAATGGTTTTCTTTCTCTAAACTTTCTTTTTTGCAATACTTTATTCCCCATAACGCTCTTCTTCGCTTGCATGTGAACAACGTACAGTGGTGGAATAGCAGTTTTCTATAGAAAAGTAATTTATTGATAAAAACTAAAGTTTAGAAGTATTAGTGAGTTTAGAAGTAGTGAGAATTACCTGGTTTAGCACAAGACGCTCAGATAAATCAATTTCAGTTTTAAGAAACACGTTTACTTTCATCAACTCTTCTCGAGCTACAGGCGTAATAATATAAAATACTCGAGAAGACATATCTATCCCTCTAACGACACCTGTAAAAACATTCCATTGGATTAACTTGCTAAAAAATGTGCTCGTAATATTTTCACTCGCACCATAACCGATCCACTCTCCATCGGGCAATTTATCCAGGAACTTGGGCAAAGACGAATCAGCCGCTAAAAGTTCCTATAATCAAATACTCTTGTCAGAAATTGCATTCTTCTCGTCAATCACAAGTGATACTAACGTTAAATTGATTCGATTTGCACAAAGCAATTACACCGCCGTTCAGAGCATACATAATTTCGTGATTTGGAACGGTTACGTTACAGCAAAATAATGCGACATCAGAAAATGCAACTCTAAAAAAAAAAATATACAATGAAAATTCAGAATAATTAGCACAATTAGAAATTTACTTGTATGGTTTAACGCCATTAATCAATAATCTTTGTTCCGGATTTTCATCTAATGATGCAAAATACGAATACATTCCCAGTTCCCTTAAAAATTTGCTGTTTTTTGGCTGCCTGAAATCGAAGTTTCGTTAGATAGTAACTTTGCAATAAACTGAACGTAACTTCTTACTCTCGCTCAAAATGCTGGATTTCCAAACTCGTGTAATCGTATAATGGTATTTGAACATCATCCGAGTTTATCCAGCCATTTACCTCCGCCAGATACTCGGGCGTAAGTGGCCTTAGGTCGATGATGTTTGGGTTATCACGTTGAAATTGAATGACGTGAGTTGGTTGAACGATCGAAAAAATGTCGAATAACAAATGTAAACCAATACCTAAAATAAAATTTAATAAAAATCAAAATATTTAGGACCTCTGCATCGCTAATGTCGTATATGGTCGCACTTACCTCTTAAAAACCCCATAGTATTAATAAATAACGGTTTTGGAGTTGTATTATAACGTGTTTTAAAATCTTTGTGAAGTTCGTTGATGCAATGAACGTAATGCTTCGGAAAAGGAGTAACATTAACACCGCCGGCAAAATAACAACTACAGAAAATATGTATTAATTACTTCCTTCATTCTTTTCCTGTAAAACTTACGACAACGGCTTTTTCTGATGTAAAAATGTCGGTTCTTAAACAAATTGAAAAAAAAAAATCTACGATTAGCGGACTACACCTATAATAAGAAATTAATCCAGCAAAAAATATACCTAACATGGGTTTGTCAATTAAAGTCAATGCTAAACAACCAGGTGGAACAAATTCTGGTTGACCAGGATCGCATTCCATATGATAGAGACTATCGCACCTAAAGTTTAAAATAAAATAATTTTAAATTTTTAAAAAAATTGATCAATTTTTCCTACTCATTCAGTAAGCTATTAACCAAAAAAGTTAACAGAGTTGATTTTCCACTGTGTTTGCCTCCGCATACGACTATTCGTAAATTTGATTCTATTTAAAATAAAAAAAATAAAAATTATTTGCCGAAACAGGTTTAAATTAAGCATTACCATTTTGCATAAAAGCTTCTTGAATTTTTTGTACCAATTCTTTCCAACTATCTGGAACTGTTAACGCCGCATTTCCTTCCATAGCGATAAAATGCACAAAATTCGAACCATCATCGTTTTTGCCAAATGAAATGACATTGTCCAGAGGTTTAGGCGCAAAAATGCGTGGAAGAGAACGACTAATGCAGTTGCTTAATGAATCTTCATAATGTGAAAATATAATAATACAATGTCTTTTCCCTAACATTAAAATTTTATCTTTCAAAGTTTTGTTTAAGTTCAGTTCTGTAAGGATTTTCGTTATCTTTTTCTTAGCGTATAAGTAAATGCCATCATTCTAACAAAAAAATTCCATTAAATAATTTGTATATGATTTTTTAATGAATCTTGATATACCTGTAAAACGTTCACTGTGTAAGCATAATACGCCGACGACGACACGATAGGAACAATGCCAGATTTTGAGTTAATATTAAAACCAAGAACATTAATGTTTCCAGATAAAACTTGGATATTCACTCGCCCGCGAAAAGCAAATGTTGTTTCAAGCTTCGAGACATAAATTATTGTACGATCGTCAACTCTTTGACACCTGTATAAATAATAAATAAAAATAATAAATAATAACGAGTAGAATAAACCGCTTTAGCACTTACAATTGATCATACTTCATCCTTTAAAAACTCCTCGCTTGCACACGGCCAACAAGTCAACTAGCGGATGGCTGACAAACTATTGTCACGGACAGTGGGACACCTACTGACATTTACTTAATTTAATTACGGCACTAACTATTTTTATTTTTACATACCTTATTTTAACTTGACTTGTTATTTACAAAAATTATGCCATCCGTATTACTCAAAGCAAATAAAAATTAATCCAGTCCACCACCGTGCACCAGTCATCTAATTTGTATTTTCATCGATACTTAGATCACTAGTTCTGACGTCATTTCTTTCGTGGTTAGGAATTGAATCCTTTGTCACAAACGGCTCAGACGACAAAAGGTTCTATAAAGATGGACACGGAATGGGTTTTACTTTGCGATATGGAGGTTTATTTGACCGATAGTGATTGCAGCACTGTATTATCAGAAGAGGCAAAAGCCGAACAACAGGTAAATTTCATCAATTAGTAGCAGCCGACTACGGGATGCTTTTCTAAAACTCTCAAGCCTACTGGGAAGCTCGCTAAAGTGTCAACAAACGTTTAAAAAAAAATTTTTTTCCCATATAATTTACAGAATAAAAAGAAACCAAAAAAATCTTTGCATTGCTCGGCGTACAACATGTTTTTCAAAGAATTAATCCAGGTAATTTTTTCGTAGACACGTCAAACAATTTGACTCACATTTAAGTTTAAGTAATAGCGGTAAATAAAATTTCAGAATAAACCGAAAACCAAGGATTGTTTCGCTGAAATTGCAAGAAGCGCTTCGGAACAGTGGAGTACCATGTCCCCTACGAGAAAAAATGTAAATTTTTGTTCGGTCGAATATTATACAAGTTACACAACATTGATCTCTTGTTTAGGAGTACGCGATCCAAGCGCAAGAACACCGTATTCGTTTACAGAATAAAGTGACGAGCGGCCAATTGGTATAGCGATTTAATCTTTCAATGTCGATATTTTTTTAAACAATTTGTTAATTTTTCTAATCTTCAGTACCAATGCAAAAACTGTGGGAAAACTGCTAATCACCATAAAGATCTTATCGGACACGAAAAGGAATGCGGCCAAGTCTTTCCGTGCGACATATGTGGCATGAAGTTCAAAGAAAGCCGAAACTTAAAAACGCACGTAAAGTGCGTTCACAACAAAATCAAATCCTTCAATTGTTTAATCTGCGAACAAAAGTTTGCGTTTAAAAAGGATTTGGCTCGGCATCAAGTAGTTCATAACGGACAAAAGCCTTTTACCTGCAGTACCTGCAATAAAACATTCAGTTGGCAGTCGAACATGAAGCGGCACAAAAAAATCAGCGGACACGCATAACTTATTCTCGATAGTTTCATTAGTTACGATTTATTTATTTTGTTAAATAAATTTGTAACGTACAACTAATTCTGCCTGGAATAACAGTGTTCCGTCGATGGAATTTCTTCACTCGGGATCCAATCAATTTGTTTTTGCTTTTTAGGCGCAGGACCCATTTCATCGCAAGAGTCTAAAAAAACCACAAAAAAAAACAACAAAAAAATAAAATTTTTATACCGTACATTGGTGCATTCGGATCTACCTTTGTTTCGCTTTCCAAACGATCGCAACGTCGAAGCCACATTGTCATCGGTCATCCGTAAGCACGTCGATTTAAATTCCTCCACCGCCGGGACGTAAATGCCCGGTTTTGCTTTTTGTTCGCATTTAAGATCTTCAAATATATCGTTGAGAGAATCCGCGGGAATATTATCGCTCGTAACAGCGGCCGATACGTCGGGGTACGCAGAATCGGAACACTGAACATCGAATGTGCAGTTGATCGGCACTATCGAGAAGTCGGGCGTTTCTTTTTCCGTGACATTAATTAGTCGTTCATTTAAATTGTTTTCAACTTCGTAAAATAAGGAAAAAGTTTTATCGGTCGCCCGTTCGCTCGTTAGTGGCGTAACTGTAGCTAAAATATTCAATTGATTTTGATTTTCGTTCGAAATTTCGGTCCCAGTGTTTGTTGGGTCCAATATTTCGACCATGCAAACGGTTTCGACGGGAGATGATTGCGACAGTTCATTCTCGAGATTATTCTACGACGAAAACAATAGAATATTATTTCGGTTATGCGACAGAAAAGTACAACTTACCGTAATCAAAACAAAGTTATTGGGTAAAGTACCATGGGCCAACCAATATAAATGCGCTCGCTCTTTTACATCTAACGCTTCAGAAACATTAAGCGAGACATCTCGAGTTTGCAGTACGGCGTAAATGTGTTTGCATACGCCTACGACAGTCGCGTTAGAGCAAGAACAAACGCCCAAATTTACATCGACAACAAATGACGAATCCAAACTTTCCACGTTATAAATTTCATTTCCCAGCTAAATAACGAAAAACAAAACCAATAATTAACAATCAATAATTAGTGTTTTTTAAGCTTACTTTCGATATATTTTCATCGCTAAAAAATGAAGTCAAATAAGGGTGCCGAAAATGAAATCCACCGTCCGATTTGTTGACCGCACCAGCTTCCAAACGCTTTATGTAATGAAGTTCTAAACGTTTTATTAGGAAATCCACAATCTAAAAAATCAAATGTTTATGTAGCATTTTACACTAAAGTTGAGTTTACTTATAAACCTGAACTATCGAAAACGATTTGTTTCTTTTGAATATTATGTCTTTGATTATCTTCAGAGTACTGTATGAAAACTTTTTAAATTCGCGACAAAACTGTTCTCTCCGGTAGCACACGGCCCATAAATATTTACATTTATACAGTTTATTAATTTGTTGACAAAACCCGGGATGGTCGGCAGTTGAAGAATCACTTTCTAGGAGCAAAAAGGTTTCTTCCATAATCTCTTCGGTTTCACTAAAGGCGATTTTTTTGAGAAAATTCATCGAATGCAATCGCGTTTCTCGCGTCGAAATGTGTTTTCCATCCCACAACAACCGCCAAACATTCTGTAACAAACTATTTAGTAAATTCAACTTCAAACTGTTTCAAAAACTTACTTCCAATACGTGTAAGGTGCAATACAGAATTTGCACGTCCGGCCACACCCTTCTCAGAGCGTTCTCCTCTACTCCGTTATTTTCGACTACGATAACTCGAGGGCCTCGCATAGAACCTCGTCCACCAAAACCATTCTCCGGCAGTAAATGCTGCGAATATTTCAAACGTTAAAATATAATACCTTTTTAGCGATAGCAAACGCACCTTCCAGCAAGTAAAAGCACTAAGTAGCAATGTTTCGTCGTCTACCGACGATACAACCGCTCCGAGTGGCAATTCACCAATACTACTTTTGGTTGTTATTAAATAAATCTTCGTTTTATCGACTCCTTTACCGGGATTAACAAACACCACATTTCCCGCAGCTTCCGTCATGGAAACACGCGTCATCAGTGGCGTAACTATAGCAACCGCAAACTGTGATGTTGCACAATGAAAATATAACGTTAATTTAATTATTATTAATTATTATTAATCGTCACCTGATCGCCATCTTTAATAACTTCCATTTGTCCACCTTGTTTACTAAGTTCAGATCCCAGACGTTTTAAAACATCGATGTCATCGACGCTCGTAACGCTACTTTCTCTCTGAAAAATCGATTTGATGTAGTGGATTCTTCTTTGATCGGGAACTATACTGGGATCGTTAACGATCGATAAAAAATTCTCCGGATGCTCCAGCATCAAGTCCAACATGTGCGCGTGTAAAGCGGAATTAGGACTGTGTCCTAAGGAATAGAGATTTTTAAATTTTTCGACAATTTTCGGCTCCGGTTTCCGAAATCGTAAAATATCATTCGTTGTCATTTTATGATTATGAACGAAATCCAATTCGATGTTCGTGACGTGAAATTCTTGACCGGGATACGGCCTCTTCATTTTGATTATCAACCTCGAAGAGCACTTGGTATTTTTAGAATTAGTCTTGACAGATTTTCCTCTCGTGTTTCTATGGCAATTGAGAATCCATTTTAACGTGTAAATCGTCCCCGCCGATGTTGCATTACGACGCTGAAATATAAACAACAATTTTTTTTAGATGCTTCCGTTTTTAATCCATATTTTCGACATTGTTTACGGTGTATATCGTATTGGTCTTCTTTTCAAATTCACTTTTCCATTTTTCTAATTCTTTCACATTTAAAAACTTGATGACAAAGAAAGCTCGAAAGCCATTCGGGTCAGAAACTTCATTCGAATCTGCATCGCAATCTTCATATTTAATCAATTCAAACTGATGACTGTTCGGTAATATATTCTATACAAAAAAAATATCGCACGAATGAATAAAAACATTAAACATTTCGTCATCTAATTTTAAATTTCATTTACCAACAATTTTTCTTCATTAGGATCAACGTCTTCCATAGTTGAAATGCGAAATTAAATCGCACATACTGAAAAGAATATTTATCAATCAGCATCAATTGACATTCTGCCGAATTGTTCCGAAACAAACAAATTGTTTTATAGTTCACGATTTCACCGTAGGGGGTGTAAAATATAGAAATTATTTTCAGCTGTCGGTTTTATAGATTGTACTTTGTGACGACAACAAATTTCTTTTTTTTGTACACACCAATAATAATCAGTGACGTAATATCGGCTTCTACACCTTTAATTTTAATTCGATAACCTCCATTAAGTATGTCGCTTCTCACGCATCGCACCGAACGAGGCTGGTAAAAGTTGAATTGAAAGCTATGAAAAAACGGAATTATGCCACTACGTACAACTTTGGAGAATTTTATAAATCACGAGGAAACGTTGGAATCGAAAAAATCTGTAGGCGACGATCTGTACGAAAAGGAATTTAAGGTAGTAGACAATATACATTTTTAAACAGAAATGTTTAATCATCGGATGTAAATATTTATCATTTTCTTTATTTAAACATTTCTGAATGAACATTCGATGCCAATTTTCCACGTTCGTGCGATTATTGTTTCTTCGATCGCGCAATGTATCAAAAACAATGGTTATAATTGAAAATGTAAAGTAAACAATTCAAAATTTCAATTATCTTTTTGTGTTTATTTTAGATCGAAAAGGGAAAGGTGAATTTTCAAGTCGATTTTCTCCTTTATAAATACCATACGTAACACTCGCGAGCACAAAAACATGAAATTATGCCATCCGTTTACGTTTTTAGCAGTTGAAGGTCAAACTACTTGCAAGACCTTGACACTTTGCTAGGTTGATTTGGAAAATAAATTTCATTCACATATGACTCGAACGTTTCATAAACACCGTGTCTTAATAATACACAAAATAATTTACAACTTAAACCTTTCCACACGACCGATTTTGTGTACATCCTGTCTCGTTATTCCACCGACTTTAAAATCTGCTTTTCCTCGTCTCTTTCAACACTCGAATTAGTTTTACATTTTAGACAACTGCCTAAAGTTTATTGACACGCTTCGAGTAAACAATGGCTATTTTTACCGAATGATCAATACTTTTATCTCCCTATTTAAAAAAAAACAAAAAATAAAATAATAATAATAATAAGATTAAATTAAGTGCGAAATGGCAGACCAAATATTGTATCTCTCGTGTAATTAATTGACAATTAACGAGACTTATTTCCTCAATAAAGATAAGAAAAAAATGTGCGTTTGGAAGATGAGTTGACCTCTATTTCTCATTATCCAAATATATAGCAACTGATGATAATTGCACGGCAGAGTAAAATTCAGATAACTTAGACTAAGTGGATTTATTTTTGGATTTTATGGAATTTAAGTTTCCTGGTTACCACCCCATTCCTGTCGATGAACTATTCTTAAACCAGTCGCATTAATAGTTTTATATTTATTTCCTATTTTTACCGTCGTTTTTTTCGTTTGTTTTTTCAGTTATTAAAAATACTTACCGAAAGTCTCCGAAATTCATCACAATATTCGTCTCAACACGGAGAAAATGACGTAAATCGGAAAAAGAACAGATATAAAGATATTGTACCTTGTAAGGAAGATTCGAGTACCATAATTTCTCATAACTGATTGAATTTTAATTTTAAAGATGATTATACGCGAGTTACTCTCTCTCCTATTCCGGGAGTCGCAACCTCGGATTACATTAATGCCAGTTACATTAAGGTAAAAATAACAATTAAAAATTGATCAGAAAATTAATTACTCGATTAGGGAGCGAGTGGATCGATGGCGTACATCGCGTCTCAAGGTCCATTGCCATCGACAGTCGATGATTTCTGGCGGATGATATGGGAATGTGAAATTCAAGTAATAATTATGTCGTGTAATGAAATTGAAAGTGGAAAGGTAAATATTACAATTTTTAATTCATGTAATGAATCGGTTAAATTGAAATATTGTTCTTCGTAGCGGAAATGTGACAAATATTGGGCCGATAAAGGCGAAGAAAAAACTTTCGCCAATGTTAAAGTGAAGTTCGTAAGTTGCAAAACACACTCCGCTCTTTAGTATATACATTCATTACCGGTATTTATTTATTTTAGGTTCGTATTAAACAAGTTTGCGCGGAGTTCGTCGTGAGAACAATGACGGCAATCAATGGAAATCAAGAGAGAACGATCGTCCAGTTTCATTACATTTCGTGGCCAGATCACGGAATTCCCGACTCCGTTAAACCGATACTGAAAATGGTGAAACTTGTTCGGGGCTGCCAAGCCAGCGAGACTTTGCCAGTGCTCGTACATTGCAGGTATAATAATAAAAATAAAAAAAGTTCAGTTGAATTTATCTGGGTCGTCACAACATTGTTTAATTTTAGTGCTGGCTGTGGAAGAACGGGAACAATTTGCGCGATTGATTTTGTTTGGGGATTACTAAGGACGGGGGTATTTTTAGAATATTTTGCGATAAAATACAGATATTAAAATTTTAACCTTTTTTTTTTTTAGAAATTGACGGATGATTTCAGTTTATTCCAATTGGTTTCCAACATGCGAAAGCAGCGGATAGCGATGGTTCAAACCAAAGTAATTTTTAAAATACAATAATTACTTTTAAAAAAACCTGTTTATTATACATTTATTTGTTAACAGGAACAGTACATTTTGGTGTACAGAGCCGTCAAAGAATTGTTCGAGGAACATTTACGAGTTATGGATAGTCATCTGTATGAAAATGTTGATTTGGCCGGAACGCCACTTTTACTTTCGGAAACTGATTGCGACTTCATCGACGAAGAGGACGATAATAAAAATTCAATTAAAAAATCTACTTCCGGTACAGAAATCGTTGATCGCACGTCGATAAATGTTGAATGCTTTTTTTAAAAACAGGGCTAAACGAAGATGCTGCAACCAGGGAACTAATCAAACCGGACACTGGAAATTCCACCGACGACCTACAAGCAGGAAGTGTCCAACACTTAATTTCAACGTGGAATAGCACCTCGACAGAAAATGAATCGGACAGTAAAACCACATCTCCCTCAGAGCATCATTACGAAAACATTTCACTTTATTCCACATCGACCGCATCGTTAGCAACATCGCCTACCGAGTCCGATCTGCAGCCCGAAAAAGTCGTTATCGTTCATAAGCCAAGCATCGCCCGTTTAAGAGCCATATTTGAAAAAAACCCCGCCGTTGAAAATACCGCGCCCAAAAACGCCGACGAGAATGTGGAGGAGCAGCGAAGATCAAAAGGCAGGAAGAAAAATAACGTCGGTGAAAAAAGGAAGCCATCGAAGAGGGGCGACAAGACAACTGGATTAAGGTACCGAGATACAGCTTTAACGGTTTATTCGGAGCTTCGACACAGTCGAGACGGAATCGAAATTGCGGCCAATATCGAGATCCAATTGCCGATCGTCCCCGAAACGCCGGATTTTATTCGTAGAGATAAACCTAAACGCAGCTCGTTACGTCGATCGAGTTCGAGCGTGTGGTACGACGAAGAGGCGCAGTCGAAATGCGAGGAATCGGAGAAGCCTGCCTTACCTGTGAAACGCAGTAAATCGCTCAAAGTGTTCAAACAGCCATCCAAAGCATCGTCCAACTCGCTCGAAGTTCCCGTAAATGGTCACGAAAAAGAATCGAATCAGGAGGTGGAGGACTCGACGTTACCAAAAGGAGTGATTAAACTTAAATCCAGCCCGTGGAATCCTAGGCGGTCGCAAAGCATGAATAGCAGCAAGTCTAAAGAAGTAAAGGCGAAACCTTGGTATCTTTTCAACGAGAAGGAACCGAATGTCGTGGCTGGACTCGATAAAGCGGGTATACAGCTGGTGCAAGTCAAGATTAACGCCGATGATAAGCAATTAGTTTTCTCCGAGGAAAACGGCAGCTTCGCAAATACTGATAAACAGCAATCGGCGACACCCGTCGAAGAGATTAACTCTTTCATAGTAAAGGCGAAAGAGATCGAGTTTACGATACACGAACCAGCCGTGGAAAAGAAATTATGGGTTCCAAAAGTGGAAAAAATTAAACGCGAACCACAGAGGGCACGCGTGGAAATGCGAATGAATTCTTGTCAGGAGGACGCGATCGACGAAGACAAACCGCCGCCGTTACCGGTGAAAATGTATAGTCCATGTAATAGTCCTCGACTTTGCCACCAAGACGCGCGGTCGAGAAATTTCAAGTCCGAAGAGCAGATACGAGAGCTCGAAAAATCGAGTTTGGAGCGGAAAACGAACGTTACCAAAGAAATTATGAAGAACGTCGATGATAAGGAGGTACAAAAAGATGCGGTCGACAAAAAATGTCCGGAATTTGAAAAATCGGATAAAATAATAAAAAGTCCCGAAGTCGGCATCACGAATTTATCAAGCGCGATTGCGAAAAATGAAACTCCGTCAAAAAGCGAAGAAAAAGATATCGACATTCTTGAAATTACCGATACGAAATCGAGGTCGGATGATGATGATAAGAGCCTCGAAACGGAAGCTGAGGAAAGCAATTATCAGCAAATTATCAAAGACTGTCAAGAGTACTTAATTTCTAGCGGATATATCAACGCGGTTCCAAAAATGTATCAAAATTTAACGTCGATCGAGAAGAACCCTCGAAGTGGCTTCGTCGACCTTTCATCCACCGTCGAAAACGAGGTTTCAGACCCAAATGATGGAAAATGTGATACGATTAAGAATATATTATCGCAAAGCAAAATCGAATCTTCGCCGATACCCGATGAATTCTACATGGCCGAAGACGTGCAGGAAATAATGCGCGAAATTGAAGCCGATGGCGAGTCATCAAGAACATCTAAAAAACAGTACGAACATTTGTGGTTAAGTCGCAGTGGAAAATTAGATAATAAAGAACCTGCCGATTACGATTCCGATTTACATTCTTACAAAATAGTCCAACAAGTGTTGAACTCGCGAAAGGAGCGTGAGAAATGCGTCGAACAAGTTTCAATCACCGAAAATGAAAAGAAGAATTTAAAATGCAAGAAACCAAAACCGTTACCGAGAAATATTGTACCGCCACCTAAACCGAATTTAGTGGAGGAGAGCTGCGATATTACGGGATGTGTGGATTTTTCGTCCGAGGACGAGGACGAAGACGGAGACGAAGACAGAAAGAGCGATTCGGGCAGTGCCGACGCGCAACCAATTTGCATTTATTCGGAGGTGTTGAAAGAAAAACCGAAAATTACTTACCAATTTCGACCGCATCTCGGATCCAAAGACGACTTGTACTTGCTGCCGTCAGCTCCGCCGAGACTTAAGCGTCAATTCTCACTTCATAAACCTAAAACGACTCGCGTTGACGCGAATAATTTACATAAATGGAGGCATACATTACCGGGTACCGTACTTGTAAAATGCGACATAACACGAACGGGAATTGATTATTTTATTCTTAGGTCGCACGCCTGCAAATATGAAAAAAGTGAAGTTAAAATCGGAGAAAAGGGTAAGATTACGATAATTATTGACTTTTAAATCGATTGCATAATTCTCGAAGACGATCCCAATGTTTATTTAAAGACGAAGGTTATTTTGAAACGCGGGAGTAAGGAACTGACGCGATGTTAATATTTATTTTCAAACTACTCGTGTACAGTAGTTTATGTCGCACACTCGCACTTGTTATCAGTTTTTATCAGTTTTTGTAAATATCTGGTGATAATTAAATTAAATTAAATTCCTAGATTAAGGTTCCTTAGTTGGAAATTAAATTTGACGAAAACAGGAATTAAGGGTTCGATTTCCTGAGGAATGACAACCTTCCAGGAAATTGTGAGTAAAAGATTTTTTTTTTTAACGCGTTAGAAATATTCACTCTGCCAGTTCGGATCATCTTTTTGAGTGTCGAGTTGTATCAGTATGTCAGTCGGTGAATATGATAGCGATGATAGTGTAAGTTTTAATAGTTTTGTCACCATTCGCAGGTTTTAATGGGGTCGATTCGATTTAGTTTGAAAGTTACTTTTTCTTTTCTTTTCAATTATTACAGTGGGGTGAAGAATGGGAAAGTGACGAAGATTGCACACCGCCCGTCCCCGAGAAGACTAGGGAGGCGTACATGCTACCAAATGGTAATAGAATATTTAAATACATTTAAAAAGATGTATTTATATATTTTTTTATTTATTTATTTATTTTTGTTATTATTATTATTATTACTACTACTACAGAAGCCAGTGAAATTTTTAAGAAAAGAATATCGCAAGAAGACAAAAGTTCCACAACTGGAACAAAATCTTTCACAAAGTTTGGAATCTTGTCAAAAGTACTGACTACTTTAATTAAATTCATTTAAATTTTAAATTTACCTTTTTTGATCAAGTTGGGTCTGAAAACAGAGAGTAAAGGTGCCGACGACGCTCAAAAAATTCGTCAACAAACGAGTAACGCTAATGGAAATCTGACGACAGAATACGGTAGGAAGAAGGATCTAAAACAAAAATGGTGTATTAGTAATTAATTTCGTTATTTCTTCAGCTTTTCCTAACCGATTAGCCAAAAAGCCCCAGGGACAGCGAAATCCTCCTCCAGAATGGACATCAAGCAAATCTAAAGTGCCATCGTAAGTTGGATACAGATACATATGGTTAGTGAAGACGAACGCATTGATTTCGATGTAAAGTTCGGTAATGTTATTTATGTAATGTATTATATTTCGTGGAAAGAAGTGTATAATTAGTTTTGTAATTGTAAAGTTAGTCGATGTAGTTTTGTAAAAGCGAAAATTTTTTTCTTCCGAAGGTAAACTTTGACCAGACTTGTATTTTTATCAAAATTATTTTTTTACTCGTTACTTAAAGCGAATTGATTGATACTGTTTAAAACTAAAACAGTATCTCACTTTTTTTTACATTTTGGACTGCAAATGTTCCGCAAGACCTTCAATTAGTGTTCAGCTAAAGAAATAAACCATTTCTTCATCTTCTCTTGCTCGCCACTTGGGTTTTTTTACTACTTTTTGTTTCAGTACCATCGGGGGTTTCGAACGGAACATTAGTTTCCGTCTAGTTACGTGTTTCTCGGCAGTTAACGCTTTCTCTATCGCGCGTCGTATTCGTTCCGCGTTCATTTCTTCTTGCAGTTTGAGCTTTAATTCTCGTTGTTGTTGACGAAAATTACTAAAAAGCCAAAAATTGGAGATAAATATAAATTTTTTTTTTTACGAATCTAAATTAATTACCGTTGTCGCTGCTTTTCGGCCTCCTCGATGGCCTCAGGAGGCAGACCATCAACAAATTGTACTAATTCTTCTACTTTGTTTTCTATGGCCGTCATCATTTGCAATACGTCCATATTCGCATCGTTCTGTTCGAAGGTCGCGTTGTAAAGCACTTCAACTTTGGAGTGTAATTCTGTCGACATTTCGTCTTGAAGTTGCTCACTGTATTCACCGAATGAAAACAACCTGACGATGAGTAAAGAAGATTAGAACGCAAAAAAACACGTATAAACTAAATCGTGACCTTACTTCACCAAAAATTTATAATCGTTAGCTTTTTCGTTTTCTCGCGATACTAATTTTTCCAGCGTCCGCGTTTGCTGCTTGAGCACTTCAATTTCTTTGGTCCTAAATAATAAGTTGGACAGTTAGAAAAGATAGAAACATTAAAACATCTGTAAAAATAGTCGACAACTTGCATCTTTCTTTTAGTCAGACGAAATGATGCTCGCAGTTCGTAGATCGCGTCTTCATTATCTTCACTCTTCTGTATCATACGGATGCTTCTCTCTTCCATTTCGTCAAAAATATCTAATAGTTGTTGCGGTTTGGTAAAATAAATGTCGGCCTATGTAATGAGAAAAAAAAATTCAATTTTTTTTATTTATTTATTTTTGTAGAATTGATTCGACTATACTTTTTCCTCTTCGTCTTCAGAAGGGGGATCGGAATGTGGTAATCCCACACTATAAAAAGACAAAAAAGAGTTTTCAAAAGTCAAGGTTTAGAATTTGAATTTTCTTTCCACCGAGGTACCTTCCAGAATCACTGGAATTATCCGCATCTCCTCCAAGATCGAACCTTTTGCTCGGACGTTTTCGGATTTTCTTGTATCCTTTTCCCGAGGTTATACTCGCGCTTCGTTGTCGAATCGCCACATCTAGTATGGAATATTCAGATTGCTTTCCCACTGAAATTGGAAATTGAATATTTATTTCCCATTCCATAGACTTTATTAATTAAATCTTTTACTGCGTGAAAGTTTGGCCGCGGCAATTTGACGTTCTCGAGCCTTTCTGTCTTTCCACTCCTTCGAAAGATGTATAAACGCCATTGAAGATTAATATACAAATTTCTTTTACTTATAGGATGAGACAAACCTGAGGCGCGACATTAGTCAAGAATTTTTCGTAGGATTTGTATTCGGTGATAATTTCTTCCAATTTTCGGAGTTTACTATAAGTAAAAGCTATGTTAGCACAAAATTACTACTACTACTACGCTTGTAAAAATTACTTTCTTATGGTGACTATTTGCACATTCAGCTTTTGAATTTCAGTTATTTTGTCCCATTTCAATTTACTTTCAATTTCGACTCTAAAAGAAAACCTGCTTTTCAGCGTTACTGGTTTTTCATAAACTATTACTTTTTTCTTACTGTTTCAAACAATCCATGGTCTCATGATCACTATTTTTCAAAAATCGGTCAAAATTTATCGCATCCGTTTCGAGGCGAAGTTCGGCTTTATCCAGCTTTCTTCCTTCCGATATTTGTAGATTTTTTATACGCATCAATTCGTCTTTCTTCACTCCAATCAGATATTGAATCAAAAATATTTCCCGTTTCGCTACGACAAAATCTTTGGCCGTCTCCAAATTTTTCAACTTCTCTCCTGAGCAAATATATCGTGAAATCTCTATCAGATACGTCGAAGTTATAAAATTTTAAATATAAATTCTCTACCTATCGCCATCGCCTGCGCAACCTTCGGATCTTTCTGGATCAAGCTCGTGGGCGTGGAAGGCAACTCCTGCAAATGACAAAAGTCGGGAATCGATCTCAATATATCAAATGGATCCGCTTTCGATTCTCTAGCCGTTTTCTTATACAGAGGTTGTTTCATTTTATGTATTAAGTTCTGGGAAATAAATTAAATTGCGTGAATTTATTTATGAATAAATAGTATGTAGACGAAAGTAGGTTACAATTCGTCCGTCAACCTTTTGACACGTTTGAAGAACTGGCAGTTCTGAATCCTTCGGACGTTTAAAAGGATTTAGCACGTGCGATTTTCCTAAAAACAATAAAATACACGACGTTAAGCTTCGCTTATTCATTCTAAGAGTAAAACAAAAAAAATAATATTGCCTTTTGGAAAAGTTGGTTCAACACAAAAAGTGGATGATGTGTGCGAAGTGTTAGCAATAATGGGAAGTTTTATTCGTGACATTCTCGGAAACCTGAAAACAAATAAAATGTTGTAGCATGTTTTTTTTAAACGAGATATTTCTCGTTTTGGGTATTTTTACCTTCGAAAATACGTCTACCAATCTTTGCAAAAAAAATCTATATTCGCTTATACGTAACCCTCAGCAACCACAAAAACCAAATAGCAGTGATGCACCCAGCCGAGCGCTGCAAGGTTATCAGCTAAGGTTTGGTAATGCCAAAGCTGCAACCGCCATTTACACAATGCAAATGTTTGTTGTCATGGATATCGTCTATCGTATTCTACGATTATTGCCTAGAATAAACACTCGATTCCAAATTAAAACCGCCAATCGTTCGCGCAGCGTCAATTACGTTTCCATAACAACAGCGTCATCACATGACAATGCTTTACGAAAACACTAGATAGCCGCGTTAATTGGCAAATGCGGCGAGTATATTGCAACCCGTTATGGCCTTCGACAAATCAGAAAATTCAAAATTACCTCGATGACCAAAATTACGCTCAACATCGTAACAGGGTAGGCCGTTAGTTTCCACATTTTAAAAATAATTTTATTTGTTTAATTTATTAATTCTTATTAATTTATTAATATAAAAATATAGATTCAAACCGCGAAACCCGCCATAGACAATAAGCCACCAACAGCTTACACCCATCTTCGTGTAAAATTAAAAAAATTCAGGTACATAAGAAATAAAAAAATTTAATTATTTTTATTAAATAATTTAAAATTTAATGAAGTTAGAGGCAGAACGCCACGCAAAAATAATGGAAGACAACATAATGCTTTTAAAACGCATGTCGGAGATATTGCATAGCAAAGGACCACTCGGTTATCAGCCAGAGCCGAGGCCAAAAACTAAGTTACAAAATTGAGATTTCAATTTTTATAAAAGTAAACTAATTTTGGTTTTATATTTTTTTTTAAGATCGGGGTTAAAAAGGGTATCCGCGGAAAGAAACGGGCATTTGAAAATGTTCGAGCAAACTTCGGATCATCTAATCACTAAATGGGAAAAAGAATGGCAAATGAAATTAAACCTCATTTCCCAAGTGACAGAATCCGCCAAACGAAAGACTACCAAACCCGATAGCGAACTGTGTCCTCGTTACATCAAAGATTTTGGAGATCAAACCAAGGTTTTGCCAAATATAAACGCTAGTAGAATTTCGCCTAAAAAAATTGTAAGTGAAAAAAGCGCGTCGAGAAAACTGAAAACTTTTGTGAAAAATTTGTTTACTATTTAGATCAATTTATCCTCGGCTTCCAAGTTGACCAACAAGGAAGCACGCACGAGCAAATCCGCGATTCTTCCCAGACCAAAGGCAGCTACCGGAGCTCGAAAACTGATTATTAATAGTAAAACACCGCAAAGTAACGACGAGAATGAAATTCCCATTATTTTAAGCGATCAGTTTCAAAAAGATTTTCCGCATCACTTTATAAAAAAAAAGTGATTTAAATAATCTGTAACCTCTATTTTTATTATTTTGTTTATCTCGTCAAACTCTAACCTTGCTGCGAAAAAGCCAAGGTTTTTAGACTTTGAAATGGATTCGAGATAATAATTTGAGTTTTCATCCAGTACTCTTAATCAAAATGACGACATTTCGCAGTAAATGGGTCATCTCGACCCTTAGGCCTTAGCTATCACAAGGGCAGTTCAAAATTTGTTTTTCTATCTCTCTCTCACTTTCCTTTTCTCGGCCTCCGCTAATAATTATGTAAGTCAACGTGACAAATACTTTATCCATCTAGATAAGAATTCAGTTTGTGGAATCAATTTCACAATATATATTAGATGGAAAATATACATCTGCCCCACTTTGACATAGATTAGCTAAATGATGACATAAACACAATTAAATAATCATTTTTTTTCTTCTAAAATGCTTTCGCTCTTTAATTGCATAATACTCGTTTTCTTTTATTAACACAATCTGTTAACGTTCTTACACGGCAGTTTTATCTTTTATTTAACCCGCCCGCAGATTAAACAGGAATATTAAGCGTGACAGCAAACAATTTCATTAACCGAAATAAACCGTTATTCTACACATGCAAAATCACCAGCACTTTATTTAAGGTATTCCCAGCCATTAAAATTCATTACAATTAATTAATAAAATAAAATTATAATTAAAATTAAAAAATAAATTTATGCATTAAAATCCAAATCCCAATTGCATTTTGGAAGTCACAGGTCTATACATACGTACATATTAATATGTAAAAACTAAAAATAATGTAATGCATACACGTTGCACAATAAGAAGTCGGCTTAAGAATTTTAAGCTCGCACTTTTCTGGGTTCTATTATAACCGTGCTTTGATTGGATATTAAAAGCGGATGCGACGGAGAATCGGAAATTTTTTCTATCTTCTTTTCAGACGAATTTTGCGTGCTCCATTCAGCTTTTTTATTCATTGGCAATTCATTCTCTGCAAAATATCACGATTTATTGGGTTTCAGTACAATGTTCAATCATGTATTCATTAAATTCATTAAAACAAAAATTCATTAATATACATGACTCGCTACACAAAAATGTCAATTTAGTAATAGCGTTGAACTGGAAAAAAAAAGGTTAATCTCTGTGGATATAACTGTCAGTGGTGATTGATTACACGCCCCACTGACAATTCTAATTGAGCACATTTTCAGTCAATTAAATGCAAATGCCATTCTTTCTTTCTTACATTATTCTTAAGTACGAGATAGATAATAATGTACGAGAAAAGAAAATATGCAGCAATAAAATAATTATTTTATCACGGTTTACGACTAAGCCAAATATGCAACTCGTCATCACGAGCAACTTATTCATAGAAATATGTATACGGTAACTTAAAAAAAAATATCGTAAATGTAAATTTGATAAACTAAAATAAATGCGTATCAAATTTGGCAGTAAATCGGTTTTAAAAGACGTGTAATAAACGTAAGAAATTATTCCTCCAAAGTGCTATAGTTTTTTAAAATTCTAGCATTCGCTCCAATAATTACAGCTCTGTACGATGTACGGGTACCTGAAGTAAGGCATGTTGACTCATCCAAGAGCGATTGAGGCTCAGCCGTCGACGTTAATGATTTATCCTAAAAAAAATAAAAATTCGATTTTTGTCATTATAATAATTGTTATTATTTTTTTTAATTTCTAAAATACTCGCCTCTTTGACCCTGGAGACGAGAATCATCACCAATGATCCGACTATAGGTGGAATGCCCGCATAAATAAATGCCGGTTGATAAGAATTTTGCCATACTCGGATCCAGCCTAAACATTAATAGTTCAACATAAAGCGTTGAAAAGGTTTAGTACTTTTTTCAATCGATTAAATTAAACCAGCTCACCAGCTATCGGAGGTCCAAGCGTTAGAGGAATTGAGCACAGACCCAGAAGAAAACCTATCGCCTGCGATGCCCCTTGCCGCCCCGTTAAATCGATGGCAATGGGACCCAACAAACTAATGAAGCAACCGTCGAATAGACCTAATCCTAAACATACGACGATGAGGGCTTCATAGTAATGCACGTGTGGTAGAATGATAGTAAGAACCCCGATGCAAAAGAAAGAAAGCTAAAAATATATCGAACGCGTGCAGAAAATTAATACATCGATATTTGTTTCGACTTATTGTGGAAATGAAAATGACATCGACCAATCAAATTCAAGATTAGGATTACTCGCCAAACGCTTAATTAAAGCTGGATTAAGATTAATACAATAAATGAAGCTTAAATATAGACAACCACGGCCAAATTGATCAAAGCCTAAATTAAAGTGTGTTTGCGTGTCCTTAATCATTACGTAAGTAAAACGGGTAGTGGATTTTTCCATGACTCATTCGAGTCACTTCTCAAGTTAGTCAGCTCAGCTGTTGAATTTGATTAATTTTTTTTCCTTCATTTAAAATTTAAAATTATTGTATTCAAAATGCCTCAATCAACTGGAAATAAAATGAGTCTGGCTCTGCCTGTATCAAATCACAGACCTCGCAGATAAGATTTCAAGCTCACAGCTACCAAAGCTGATTTTTCGATGATATATCATCAAAAAATCATTAAAGTAACCGAACGAAGCAACGAACTCCCACTAGTTTGAAAAAATTAAGTTAAATCATTCGATAGAAATAACTGAATTTTGCAATTTATCGCAAACGTAAAATCTCATAATCCGCGAAAGATTAGTTTAAGTTCAAATAAACAGTGGGAGTTTGAAAGCATTTTCCTGCGTTCGTATCAGACAATTTTAGAAATTTTAATCGTTAGAAAAGGTGAATGAACTCTTGCCTGTTGTAGAAATACACGATTGACTCGAGGAAAATCAGCGAGTCTTCCGAACACTATTCGTCCGATCCCAGATGTTATTCCTATACACGAGACCAACATTTCTCCGCTCTTAGTCGGATAAACCTCTTTAACGTACGCCACCTATTCGGAACGTACACCGATATGTCAAAATTGTAAATATTTTCGTAAATAAAAATTATTACTTACTAAATGTACGTACGGCACAAAGTATCCGAATAATGCCACGGGAATGGTCAACGCCCAGATGCGATATCTCTTGTTTTTCCACAAATTGATATTAACTATCTTCGTACAAAAGTGTCGACATTTATCCATCCACGACTGATGACTATGAATAGTTCTTTCCGGCGACTTTTCAACTGGAAGTTGAGGAGTAAAAACTAGAGAACACAATACTAATACCGCCAGCATCGCCGACAGAACTTGAAGAGTAGCTTCCAAACCGATGACTTGAAATAAATATTCCAACATAAACGGGAAAGCGACGGTGAAGAGACTGCTCCCGAACGTGACGATGCCATTCACTAATCCGATTCTCCGTTTGAAATAATGTCCGAGGATTACTAGCGACGGCGTATAGGTTAACGACAACCCGCTTCCCAGCAAAATTCCAAATGTCAGAAAATATAACACGAGCGACTCTACGAACGAACTTAAAAACATTCCTATCGCGGAAATAACTGACCCAACGAGGGCAATCTTCCGAACTCCGAATCTGTCCGTAAGAATTCCAGCCACGGGTGAAACGAGGAATGTGATGCCGATGCAAAGAGATCCAACGATCGCTATAGTAAAATAATAAAATAAAAAATAATTAAGTATAAAAAATACAATAGAAATTTTATAATTTTTAATTTTTCCAACCAAAATTTTCCCCATTTTTATTTTGAACGAAACTTTAAACTCTCAGTACTGTCAATACTATAACTTATCTACTGGAGACCAATTGTTCTTCCGACACACTCGCAACACAATTAAATTCTCATTTTACATCCACACGCCTACTATTACATAAAAAATATTGGCATTAAGCCAAAAACCATTTTTTTGGATCGTTGTCCCCTTTCAATTCCAGCTGACCATTAGTTACGTAAGAAACTTACCTGCTAAAACAGTTACATTCTCCGTATCTTTATATTTTTCTTTGAGCTCGACGTACAGAACACCCGTGCTGTTGATTATCCCAAATATGGTGCCATTCGTCCAGAAAGACGCGAAACAAACCATCCAGGCTTTGAAGCCACTGTCCATCTGGCACTCCCGATCATTTTTCCCCGTTTTCGGCGTAGATTTGTGCGAATTGCATTTCACCTCCATTTCTTCGTCGATTCCCATCGCTCTCGCTGCTAACACAATGGATACTGAATAGTGTTGTCACACGCAATAGTTCAAATTTAGTTGTAAAAATAGATCGAAAAATTGGTATCTCACAATTGATACAAATTTAGTTCAGCGCTGAGACTCTTCATTATGACAACAGGCTGTCCGCAATCGTTACAGATAAGTCACGATGGCAAATACTCGAACTCTTAAATGTTACTCCTTCAGCAATCACATGTCGAAAGAGAAGAAATTACGCATGGCTGAGTTTTTGCTAACGGAATATCATCAAAATTCCCACTAGGTGACACCAGTTCGCGGGAAATATTTGCCCCAGTGCACAGCCGCCCTCTTTAGCTGTAATTTATTCGACTTTTATTTAAAATTTAACTGTGCGCACATTTTTATGTACTATTTTATAAATATTATACGATATGAAAAAGATACGAGTCATTTAATATATAAACAGAAATTTTATCTTTTATTTTTTCTAACACTTTACATATAGGTTTATTAAAAACCCCAAAAGCAATAAATATTGAGTTTTTTTATACATAGTTTTGTACACAATTTGTTCTTGTATTCAATAGCTATTTTCGTAGCATCGACTCGGCAACTGGATCTGTAAATGCATAAGGTAATTAGAAAATCATGGCACCATCACGTGATTATTACGCAGCAATCGGCATTTTATACTGGTACATTACATTCGAGCAATCGATTAGTTACGAATTCATCCTAATCATCGTCGTCATCGTCATCTTCAGGAACGAAAATGTCATTTTCTTCCAAGAAGGCGGCTCCAGTTTTACTCAAAGTAGCTCCAATATACAAGCCGGGTAAAACCGTTAAAATAATTTTGACAATCCCCAATGGAATTTGTTCCGGATCCGCAACAATTCCACCCGTTTTTGTGACAGTATGTAAATTCTCCGTAATGGGCCGCGAATTAGGTGCTTGAAGCACCTTTTGGAGCAGAGTAGCTACTCGCGAGCGCAGCATCGCAGCGGCCGCCATTGCAATATAGTTTTGCAAACTAACACTAGGGTTCCTTACTGCTCTCTCCATCGAGTGTCTAAAACATGCTAACTCGTCTGTGTGGTGATTTGGATGTGGACTCACTGAAATTTTAAGCAGAAGCATGTATACTAGTAGATTTATACTGTCTCCAGTGAAGACAGCACAGTTCGCAACAGAGCCCTTTTTTTCAGTAGCGGCAGCTTGCCGTATTTCTGTTTAGAGCGCTCTGCACGCGCTCAGCGTATGCCCTGCACTACATACAGTTTTTTCTGCAAAACAGTACCACTTATTTTATACCTTGTTTCATTCATTCGAGGCAAAGTCATAAACCAGCCTTCGCCCGGGTGGAACACTTCGACCACATCCAACGCTTTGTTCCATCTGTTTTTGCCACCCCGTGCGGTGCGATTCCGTCGCAAAACCGCGGGCTTCGTAAGTGGAGGTCCGAACGCAACGTTTGAGTCTCCGCATGGAACGCAGACACCATGGTCAATTTGGTTCTGCTCGCCGTGGTAAGTCACCGCCATATCCTTGTAGGATGCGATATAGAGTCTGTGCGCGGCCGACCATAGATGGGAGCTAAACAGAAAGTAATTTCCTGTTTTCTGTTACCAGCCATTTCCTATAATCTGATTTTGCTTTTCGGGAAATAATGGATGGAAAAATTATCAATTTTTAAATAAAAACTTCCAAATACATTTTATTCATAGTCGTAAATTGTTCGTACCTTAACATCACGACTCACAACGTTTAATTCGATTAAAGACAATTGTATTAATGAAGTAAATTCACACAACGAACTATAAAATAACTTAGTATGAACCATAACTGCGATTGTGAAATAACCAAAATAAAATCTACAGCAGATGTGTAACTTAGTTTTATGCGCGTTAAAGTATAGATGATAATTCGTTACTTCGAGCCGCTTCGGGTGTACGATAACACGAAACCTTTCCGCAGTGTGCCAAATGTCGAGCTATTTTAAATTAAATTAAATTAAATTACACTTAACAAAAAAATTTAAAAGTACTTACCCATTGAATTTCCCATCGATTCAGAAAATCCACAAATGCAATACATCCGGCAAGGTAAACGGACAGGATTATAAATAGTTTCTCGTTTACGAGCTTTCGAATGCCAAATTATCATGTGATTAGCAAACGCTTTACCGCAACTCGTAACGTAACGACATTGAGAACAACACCAACTCTTCCTATTCAAAAAATTTTTAAAAAAAGTAGTTTAGAATTAGTTCTAACACGGAGAACTGAGGTTAACTTACATAAAATGACTCGGTAATTCCATTTCGAACTTGCATTCCAAGCACTGTAATCCCAAAAGTCGCGGGGAAGATGCAAAACTATATTTCGACGTCATATTTTTAGGTTTTGTACTCTGGACAGCGACAGTCTTTTTACGCCTGCCACGAAAATTTACTCGCGTCCTTAGCGGCGGTTCTTTCATATATATCTTAACTCCCTTTTCATCATTCGTATTAAATTTAAAAACACCTGCAAAGATCCCCGTTTTAAAGTAAACCAAACACCCTTTTAATTTTTAACGCGAGTAATTACCCGGCTTGTCTTTATAAGTCACGTGATCTTGCAATCTGTGCAGCGTCATTTCATTTCTTCCAACGAACATTAGACTGCATGCCGTACATTTACGATTTAAACTTTTCGTTTGATGTTTATACACGTGAGTCCAAAAATTATTGATCAAACCAATTTGTCGAACCGCCGAAAATTTTACCGAGAATACCTTCAAGCAGTAGTGGCATTGGATGTAGTTGGTGTCATTATGAACCTAATTTAAAAATTAATTGATACTTTATTATACCGTAGTCTCAGCGAAATAAATGATAAAAATACCTGATGAAAATGATCAACGAGTGTTTTATACATGGAACATCGATACTTGCACACTTCGCACGAATAAGGCATCTCCACCGCAGTGTGCGTCGACACCATGTGTTTAATGAGTGATTCCTCATACTGAAACGCCTGATCGCAAATTCGACATTTGAGCGAACTCGAATTGTTTAAATGTACCTAAAACGATCGAAACATTGTAATTACAAGCACTAAATTGCATTCAAATACATCATTCGAAAAAACTCCTACATCTTCTATATGACACTGCATTACATACGGTGTATCGAATTCACGGAAACAATGTTTGCATTGAGACACATCGCTCAAATCCATATTCCGTTGTTTGATGCTTTCGATATGAGCTGACAAATGTTTCATCATTTTTATATTATTGTCGAGTAGTTTTTTGCACACGCAACACTGCGAGTAAATAATAAAATTAATATAAAATAAAGCGCGAGGAGCGACTAAAACGCACCTTAAATTTATATTGAGGTTGCACGCCGGATAAAGACTCCGCTCGCGTTATTCCACTCTTCCAAGCGTAATAATAATCCTCGAGCAAAATGGGCACTTTAGACAATTCAACCGGTTTCGGTTCAGTCGGTAGTTGAATTTTGCATACGGCGGATGAAGGTTTTATCGGTTTATTTAATTCGGCTCGGATAATCGAATTGCCAGACTTGGGTAATATCGATTGCGGAGCGGCTCGCGCGCTTTCCGATAGCACGCTCACTACTGGCATTTTTAACGGCTGACTACTAGTTTTTATGGATGTCGTTCCTAAATTAAAAAAAAAAAGCGTTTATATACCATTTCTTACTACTATAATCACCCGTAACTTACCCGTCCCGTAATGCTGCTTGATATGCAAAAGAATATTATTAAATGCATTGTACGGATTTGTGCCAAATTTTTCCCTCCACATAAGTTCGTGAAGAAACGATTGAATCGTCTCCATTTGCAATTGTTCAATGACATTCCCAAACATTGGAATTACACGTTCTTTTAAGTACGCTTTCGCATTCAGTATTCCACTTCCCTGGTCATTGGTCGCTATTAACCTATGACATCCGCTATTCAAAAAAATACTGACAATTTGACACTTTTATCGGTATTTATGACGGAATAAGAGTCTACGTAAGTGTTCACAAAGTCTTCCGTGGATGAATCGGTTTTGTTCGCAAAAGCTCGTAGGGCCACCATTCCCGTCGACCTCTCGTAAATACAGCCAAAAAACAACTGACTCGCGTGAATACAGGTGTCTTTCAGAAGCACGAGGCTCACTTCGACCGTGCGCGTATCTGATCCTCCCAATTTCATTAAACTTTTCACTTTGCTCCCGCAAATCGAACGTAATAAGGAATACACCGATCTCAAAAAACAGGCCGAAACTTTAGTCTCTCTTAACACTTTTTGGACATCTTCGTTACAAGCCCAAAAATATATTATACGCAACATGGTAAGAAGACCATAACCGAGAGATTCGAAGAAACTTAGATGTTGGATCGGCAATGTTCTCATACATTCGCCGCATTGCCACTTGTAGCCACCAGAATTGTCGTTCGATTCGCGGTTGTCGAATACCAGTTGCATCTTAACCACTCGGTGAACGACACATTTTTGCTCGATATGAAATAATCCGTGTTCAAACATCCATTTAACCAAATCTGGCGATTTCAGTTTAACTACTTCGTTCATGGTTTTGTCTAAAAATATAATATAATATAATATAATATAATATAATTTATTAATGAATTTAATTAATAAAAATAAAAAATTTACCCAATTCAGCCTTTTTATTCTGAACAACGGTCAAACTAGCGAGTCTCTGCGGCACCGATTTGATGGTTAATGACGGATACTGACTGGGAAGTCGCTGTTGGTTCTCAAACTGCCCCAAATTAACTTCTAGGTTATTCGCATCCACCTCTCTCTCAGTAAGAGTCGTCACCTAAGTGCAATCCAAGCGTTAAATTATCATAAAGAATTTTTTAAATTTTATATACTTTTTTTGAATATGTCGCGTGAATTGATCCGGACGTAATAGTGGTAGATGCAGTCACGGGAGTAGAAGGTTTCGGCACCATCGACGCTGGTAAAGGTACAAATGCAATAGTTTGCTGTAAATAAAAAAGATCATATTTAAAGCTTAGTAGAAATAGAATAGGCAAAATAAATGCAACGAACCGTAGTTGGCAGCATAGTTGTCGCTGGTCTCGCTACGGAAAAAATTACTTTTAATAAATAAACAATTTTATTACGGTATTCGTATAAATCGGTTACCTTGATTGTCGTTAGGCATGGTTCCTATGATAAGGCCCGTCCTGGCATCAAGAAGCAATTTGTAACTCGCCGGTTGCATTACGGTCGGTTGCGGTTGAGTAGCGATCTAAACAACAATTTATTTAACCGAATGAAGACACAAAGTAATAAAATATTTTCTAACTTACCGCCATCGTATTTTGAATTATAAGTTGCGATTGAGAAACCGCCAAGTTCAATTTCGGCAATTCAACGACCGGCGCGGTCGGTTGTGCCGCTGATACAGTACATGTATCGCTTCGAGTTACAGAGTTGAATGCTGCATAATTCGACGTATTCAAGGGGGAAGACGCGGAAACAACGGTAGAATTGGCCGGTATTTGCAAATTAGCATTATCACTTTCAATTATTTTAACTTTTTTGGATCTGAGTATGGCTATATTTTGTAGAGCCTCGTCGTAGTCTCTCGTCGCCCGATCGTGCGCTTCTATTTGCACGGGTGATAAATCATCGTCTTCGCAAGCCAAAAATAATTCTACGCCATCGTCACTACCGTGCGTAGCTTTGTGGTGTTTTCCTTCACGAAATTTACGCTCGACTTTAGCCATATCGAACAAACACTAAATTTGTCGCGCAGACACCTGAAACAAAAATAAATCAGCTTTCAGTCGTGAAATTAAACCCAGACAAGGTTTTTATACTTACCTACTAATTAAAATCTCAAACGTCTGTAACGAATAATATTAAAAACGAATTAATTCATCCCTCTCGCTGCATTATACATTCTCGTTGTAAAACAGTTCAGTGTACTCGGAGTTTTTTAATGGATCAAAGTGATTGAAGAAAATCCACGTCGTTACGTAAACAATGAAACAAAACACCAACGGCGCTTACATAGAAAGAAGTGTAAAACTGTATGACGACACCAGATAGCAGTTAACTCGCTATTCAATGTCAATCAAAAATAACAGAAATAAAGTTGAAATGAAAGAAAACAAAGCGCAACTTCGAAAAAGATGAAAAAACAAAAACAAATTATTCCGTCATCTATTTATAAAATAAAAAAAGCGGTAGATTCATTCGCTGTTCAAATGGAAAACTGTTTTTCAATATTTTCAAAAATAAATTATGCATTATTGATTTATAATTGCATAAATGATTAATCTTACGCGAATTAAAGATTGACGTTTACCTCCGCGTTTACTAGTCTCTGATTTCATACGATCGCGCATACGATGATATCATGGGATATATGCGCGGTGCAAATGCGCAGTGGCTTTACTCAACCAGGGGCGTTGTGTCTGCCTCCTGTATTCGGTAGCCATTTTGTGCATTGAATGAGATTTTGTAGCTGTTGAAAAGTGTACTTCGCCCGAAATATTTCATCGGTATTGTGTAATAAGATATTGCTATACTCCATGAATAACTTACATTGAGTAGTACATATATCAAACAGATAGTAGCGGGTTGAAATAATTTTAATCGCTTTCACCGTATTTAGGTATTGAAGTCCAAACGAGAAAATAATGGGTACTAGAGATGACGAATACGACTACTTATTTAAAGGTAAGTTCTCAACACGATCAATTAATTCGAACTGGCGTAATATCGACACTTTTGAGTTGAAATTGATTCGCTATTTCAATGCGAAGTTAAAAAGTGAGGACATAAAGAACCTGTCAAAAGAACCCGTTTTACGCGCGTAATATTAGTACGTAATTGGTCTCTCTCTCTCTCGTAATCGTATTTTTTTTATTCTCGCCTACTTTTTATATTAAAATCTCCAAATTTGTTCAAATAAAAATGTCCAAAAATGTCAAAAATGTCCAAAAATGTTCAAATAAAAGTTAACATTTTATCCTACTCAATAAAACCGGATATGACCAGAAAACTGGTCACGCAGCTAAAAAAAAAGTGATATTCAATACCGAAGAGTCCCGAAATTGGTCTCTCAACCAATCCCGAGTTAGTATAATGACTCAATTAATAACAAATGGTAAATTTTTTAAATAGTCGCGATAAGGTTCGATTAGATAAAATAATAGTTATGATAATGGCGATATTATCTTTTCTTTTTCTTTTATTAGTTGTGCTGATCGGCGACTCCGGCGTTGGAAAAAGTAGTCTGCTCGCGCGGTTCACACGAAACGAATTTAACTTGGAAAGCAAAAGTACTATCGGTGTGGAATTCGCTACTCGAAGTATCGAAGTCGACGGGAAAACGATTAAAGCGCAGATATGGGACACCGCTGGACAAGAGAGATACCGAGCAATAACTAGCGCGTAGGTGAATACATTAATGTAAAAAGTAGAAAAAAGAAATTGATACAAAGAAATAGAAACTCGAATACCGATATCAATATTTACCGCAGCAATTGGATCATTGAACTTTCAGATTTCATTTTTAACTCTTTTCTTCGAGGGCCAGTGAACTTTGAATCCTGTTTATTAAGTACTATTTTAATCGCAAGTTTAAGTTTATTTACAGCGTCAAGATTTTTAATTTTTACGATAAACGTTTGATTGTTTTCTTTTCGTTTCGACTTCTAGATATTACCGAGGCGCGGTAGGAGCACTATTAGTTTACGATATCGCCAAACACGCGACTTACGAAAGCGTCGAGCGTTGGTTGAGAGAATTGCGGGAACACGCCGACCTGAATATTCTTATTATGCTAGTAGGGAATAAATGTGATTTACGTCATTTGAGAGCCGTGCCCACTGACGAAGCGAAAGCTTTTGCCAGTAAGTGATGTTTTTCTCCTTTCGAAATGCCGATTTCATGATAATTTTTTTCATCTTTCAGAACAAAATAATCTTTCATTTATTGAAACATCCGCCTTAGATTCTACAAATGTGGAGACAGCTTTCCAAAATATTCTTACGGGTGAGTTCGTTCTCGGTTAGGTAATTACGAGATTAATGAGTCTCTGTTCGATTTTCGACAGAAATTTATCGAATTGTATCACAAAAACAAATTCGTGATAATCCTGATGATGATCACCGTAATGCCGGTGACGGGGTCAGGACTATCAGTGTGGAACCGACCGATAATGTAGAAGCTCGCCGAAAACAGTGCTGTCAAACATAGGTAGTTAACGAAGAAATTTCTTGTTAGCTTAATAATGTAAAAATTTGTACACTGTCATTCGTTCAGGTGTGGGATGTTTGTATCACGCGCTTCAAACAAACTTTGATTTAATTGTATTCGCTATCAAAATTAGCTATCAAATTGCAAATGTTACACGCATCAATTTTTTTTTCTTTTTTAGTAGTTTCCTGTATACCGACACAATTAATGAACAATAATATGCATCAATTGCATTCTTGTAGACAAATAAAAACAAATTTACAAAATTATTCCGCTTAATAAGAAAGAAAACCACGTTTTTTTTTAAACTCGGATTATATGTGACATTCCACATTCTGTATTTTTTGTGTGTCGAACTTTGCATACTCAATTTTTTTTCATTTCAATTATATTCTCGAAGCAGTTAGAGGACTTTAGTTTTTTGTTTAGTTTTTTTTTGGATATTTGTTTTTCATTGGGGTATTAACGTCAGAATGGAGCTCAATTTTTTTTTCTATATATTCATCCATTATTTCTATAAAACTTTTTAAACATCGAGCTTTGAAAGCATTTCCGAGTATGTAACGAAGCTTCTACCGTTCAGGTATTCTGTATTTTTTTTTAAAAAAATGTCGTAATAGTGCATATGGGCATGATTTTTTTTTAGTTTACATTAAGTTTCAAGCTTAGTCACTACAATGATTGTGTACGATTTTCAATGAGAAGTATGATCAAAGTTCGGTCTAATAAATTGCTTTGAAAAGACTCCCATCATTTCGGTTCGATATTCATTTCTTTAACCGGACGAAGCCGCGATACAAATACTGCTTTGTACTCGATATTTATTAATTACCATATTCAGTAAAAAATAAAAAATTTCAAAATTTAAATAGCCGGTATCGATCGAGTTATACATAGACCGATGTAGTTAGTCGTTGGCAGATAATTCCTGAATATTCTGTAGTAAAAACACTTAATAGAAATATATATACAGCAAATATATTATACAAGTAATGTTACAAAAAAAATCTTAAAACAACACACAGATCATTTATCCGATATTTTTTTTAAAAAATTACAACTGCCGTAATAGCACCAAAATAATAAAAAAAATAGTAACAAATGTAACGATCCTTCGTAAACTTTTAATCATTGTCGCTAAGTCACACGTTTATAAGCCGTGCGCAATCAACAATTTTACGCAACGTTACTCGAATCCGGCCTCCGGACCTCGAAATCGATCTCATCTTTGGTTCAATAAAAACCTAAAATATTAAGGCGACTACACGCTCTTCGTTTACTAGATTTAATTTTCAGTAAATGAACTGGTAAAAGTTGAGATGACTTTCTAGAAATATTAGGAATTTGGAATTAAGAAGCTGATTTACCTTAACCACATTACCGAGGTGAGTAATATTGACATTCGAGCGTACTATTATTATTAGTTTATTTATTACAACAGCATTCGCCAGGATAAAAAAACCAGAGGTTTTCGACCCAATTTCCAATCAAAATTTCTCGTACGCGAAGCAGTTTATACGTAGTTCGTAAAGAAAAATATACGCGGCAACGCTCATCTATTCAGTATCTGAGCGCTTCTCTTATCTCGTAACTCGCTATTTTTCACCGTTAATTAACATTTTAAACGTTAAAAAACAGTAAATAACTGGGTGATTGTAACGATACAAAGCGTGCTGTGCATTTATGTTGGCAGAAACTCAATATCTCGCTCAAAAAGTTCCTAATAAGCGACAGCAATTCGTTATGCAATGTCATTATGGCACTAATCGGGTACAGCGCCGTAATTCGGTATAGCATTAAATTACTTTATATACATTATTTTTACTTCACGTAATTGCATTATCTCAATAAGCTACAACGATCTTATCAAGCTTAATAAGAAAGCTATAACGCCGCAACACGATCAGAACACTGGAATTTACAGTAGCACTTGGAAAGAAATCGCCGATTACAACAATCATTCTGAAATTCAAAATAACACATAGTCCACGATTACTCGCAAAAAGACCGAGCGCGTTTCGTATAAGCGTTTCAATTCGAGGCGTTACATCGAAATGCCACAAACACCGACTGCAGCGTTTACAATTTCTACGTTCGTTACCAAAACGGCACAGCGAGCGAATGTCTTTGCAAAGGCGATATTTGCGGAATGCCCGTTCCTGGACTAATACCGTTGGTCATTGCACGCCTCGCACTATTATCATCTTGGCACAAAGTCAAATGAAGCGGTTGAGTTTCATCACTATCGATCGAAAAACTTCCACTATCATTTTGGACTTCTAAAGTAACAAACAAACAAAGAACAATTATCGTCACATTTACACTTTCATTAAACAAACTACCTTTTGGCAACTGTACACGTCGTAACGATCCCGTGTTCCACCCGGGCAATGACGACGAAATTTTCCTCGGGAACGTCGCGCAAGAAATATTACGATTAGCTTCTGCGAAACCGTCCTCGGGCGAATTTAATTCCGAGAGCAGGTCCACAGACTGAGATCTGGCAGTCATAGGCCACGGCGTCACGTCGGAGATGCTTAATCGTTGTCGTAATGGTAATGCGCCCGTAGGCGACGACCGTTCATGGTTCGTAGGCCTCGTTGAAGGAAGAACATCACCACTTCGCGTGGTTTGAGTACTAGACGTACTCGTTAGTGTTTCTAATGAGCAGTCACTGGGTTGTTCTTGCGAAATGGCACCAAATGGATCTAAACAGTGTTTATTTCTTAGTATAAATTGCAAATTTAAATTTCACACACATGTACCTCTACAATCTGTACGATCGGTCATTCTGCGTCGCTGGTTCTTCTTAAAACAAAGATCGGTGCTATCTCCCGTTCCACTATCTTTCGATATCTCTACTCATTAAAAAAAAGGAATTAGATAATATTATATACAAGGGCCATTGAGTGCTGCGAGTTATAACTTACCCGAATTACTATCAACGTGTAAACGGGAGACTGAACCGTGCAGTATTTCGTTCTTAGTCGTCGCGTACGGGTATGGTACCGAGCCCGATGACGCGCACGGCTTCGTAGTATTGATACTAGCGGCTAATTCTTCCGATCGTTTTCGAGTTTGGTAGATTATAATCACCCACACGAGCGACGTTCCAACTATGCAACATACAACGGCAATAACGATAA
Organism: Strigamia maritima; assembly: GCA_000239455.1. Classification (NCBI taxonomy): domain Eukaryota; kingdom Metazoa; phylum Arthropoda; class Chilopoda; order Geophilomorpha; family Linotaeniidae; genus Strigamia; species Strigamia maritima. The sequence continues at coordinate 266,054 of JH431584.1, forward strand.
TGCCAGTCGTCATGCTTTCGTCATCCGCGCTGCTCGCTGAAACTAAATCGAGCCGATTAATTACCTTAAGTATTATGCTTGACTATTAACATATAACAATCACTTACTCGGCATAACTTTCAAATATGCCGTTCCTCTCTCCGTGCCTAACGTATTAGACATTTCACACGTATATAGTCCGCCGTCACTGTGTCGGGTGTGCACAATGATGAGTAACTGGCTGTCAGCCGTGAAAAAATGACGATCACCGGGATAAATGACTATTCCGTCCTTCAGCCACGTTAGTTTCGGTTTGGGACTTCCTTTAGCCATGCATTCCAAGACCGTCGTCTCTCCTACGCAACTAACCTTATCTTCGAAAGCTTTAAGAAAAGTTGGCGTTTCTGAAGAAAAGAAAAATCATGAGTAACAACATTTCGAGGCACTTTATTCAATCATTTACCAAGAACCGTTAGGGTCGCGTTCGCCATTATTAAACCAGCGGCATTTCGAGCGGTACAGCTGTACATTCCTATATCGCTCGTCTTCACATTGACAATAAAAAAGACATCGTCGGTCGGTATTACGTGCATGCGTCGTTCTCTAGCAGCGGGAAAATCATCGCCACCATCTTTTTGCCAAGCAATCACAGGAAATGGTTGGCCTCGAGCCGCGCATTCGAGCCTCGCAGTGCTGCCCGCTTTAACCGTCACGTCAGCGGGCGTTTTCAGGAAAACAGGAAATACGTGGACAGTTATTTTAGCTCTCGTAGAATAGGTAGTGCCGCGATTGTTGGTTACTACGCATTGATATCGCCCTTCATCCTTATCAGAAATATTCCACAACAATACTGTAGATTTGTACCGAGTAATATTCTCATTGGTAGCGCTCACCGAAGCGAACGTTTCTACCCGGATATTTTTGATGTTCTAAAACAAATTTCAAAATTTATTTAATGAAAATAAAACTAGTAGTCGAACTCGCGCGATCCGGAGATAAGACGGGCCTCAAAATTAGGTCCGATCCACTGTGTGCCCCTAACGCGGCGAGTCCGGACACCGGATAGGTCCAATTATGTCCAGACCGCACGAGCTGGACTGTATTTAAAAAAGAAAAAGAAAAGTTAAAATAGTTACCAAATTATCTTTTTTCCATTGAAATATCATTGGAGATTTGCTACTGCTTTCGGCACTACAGACTAGCTTCACATTAGCACCTTTCAGAGATATCTGAGTGTTTGGTTCTTCTACGATGTACGGCTTAGGAAAATCGGCTGTTTGAATAAAAGAAACGTTAATCCCATCCAAAAACTACAAAATTTCATGTATTACTAACATACCGCAAGTAAAATCGTCTAAGCTAATTTCAAATATTGATTTCCCCATCAATCGAGAAGGATGAGCACACTGAGCGAGAACCGAAGTCCGATACCCAGACTCCAGTAGCCATTCTGGTAACCACTGTAAATTACAGTCGCACAACAAATGGCTACTGTTGAAATGCCTATAAGAATATCCATTTCATTAAATATTAAATTTAATTCGGGAAAAAAAGTATTTTAGGTAAACTCAGTCAGTCAAACCTGACACAAATGATCTGTGTTGCGATTGTCTGGAACCTTTTAACAATGTAAAACAAATGAAAACAAACGATTTTTTTTTACATTGTAAAAAGGCTCCAACTGCCATCTGATCATTTGTCTCACGTTTGGCTGACTGCGAGTTTAATACGTACAGGTTTTGCAAGTGACGCATTCCCTGAAAGGCATTATTCTGGATACTAGTAATAGCATTATTGCCTAGATCCAAGTGCTTCAAGGAATCCAATCCTTGAAATGCCTTCTTCGCAATAGACGTTATACTATTGCTTTGTAAATGAAGGTAACTTAGATGATCCAACCCCAGAAACGCTCCGTTCATATCTTCTATGGCCCACGAAATTTCGTTATGATCGAGGTCACTAAAAATAAATCGCTCAATTCAATCACGAATCCGAATAAATAATCGAACACTTACAGTTTTTCTAGTTTCTGTAATGCTTTGAATACTCCATCCTCCAAATATGAAATTTGATTGTGGTTAATAATTAATTCCTGCAGCTTTCCTAACTTCAAAAATGTGGATTTTCGAATTTCAACAAGCCTATTGTAGGATACGTCCCTGTTCAACAAATAACGATTAGTACTATGCATCGACTGGAGAATGGCGAATGAAAAATACGTACAGTTCCCACAACTCTGGACAGAATTCCCAACAATTGTCCTCTATTTCGCTTATACGATTATATTTTAACGATCTGTATACGATCAAAATTTAATATTAATCATACAATGTAATAATGAAAAAGAAATAATTACAATTGCTGCAGAGATGCGAGACCATATAACCAGCCTTTGCTAATGATGGTTATGTTGTTGTTATCCATTTTCCTGCGAAGTAATATAAAACAGATTCAAACATTTGCAAATTTGAAGAAAAAATGTCCCTACAATTGTTGAATACTATTTAATCCCCAGAAAGCGCCATCTAATAACGAGTGGATCGAATTATGCCGTACGCGAAGTATCTGGAGCGATTCTAATCCGTTGAAAGTTAAGCCCTCGAATTTCGTTAAATTGTTTCGATTCATTTCTCTGGAAGCGAAAAAAAGTTAAACAGAAAGTCTGAAAACGTTAGAATTAATACTTACAGAAGTTTTAGACTTGCGAGTTTTTGAAAAATGTGTTTGGGCAACGATCTCAGCCGATTTCTATTCAAACGTAGTGTTTCGAGATTAGTTAAATTATCTAAGCACTCCGGCTCTAAATCGACAATGCGATTATTACTGAGATGTCTAAAACGAAATATCGATATTAAATACTATAAGAAGAAAAAGAAGAAAAAACTTACAAATGAAGTATATGATTATTTTCAGGAAATATACCCGAAGTTAATTCTATTACACGATTATGGTTTAAATCGAGCGTTCTTAAACGCGGCAAGGATAGCAAAGCGTCTCTATTTAATGCGGATATTTCATTATGGTGCCTGAAAAGTATCGAGAGTTAAATCTGTCGAATTATGGAAATTAAAACACTAAGGTACTTACAGAATTAACGTCGTGAGATTCGGAAGATATCCCAAGTCGGGTATTTCAATTAGATGGTTGTGCTGAATTTTTCTGCAATGTAAATTAAAAATTATTAATCGAGATATTTACTAGCTTAAATAGTCATATTTACAATTCTCGTAGATTCGGTAAATGTACTAAGGAAGTATTTTCTAAAAGTCGTAGTTGGTTGTGACTTAGATCTCTGTACAAATCATTTTAAAAAGCAATATATTATTTCACTGTTAACAATTAGGAAGCCATAAAAGAGGAGGAGACTTACAACTGCTGTAAATTAACTAATCCTCGAAACGCTGCCTGGCTCACGTAAGTAATGTCATTGTCTCGTAATTCCCTAAAAGGGGAAAAATAAAGAAAGAAAAACTTAAAATGGATCGCCTTAAAAAGAACAAATAGTAAACCGCGAATATAATATATGTATATATAAATAAATAAATAATATAAAAAAAAAAAAAAAAAAATTAAATAATTTTATAATAAAAGAATTTAACGACACTTTAATAATCTACTTTCGATTTACGAAACAAATTTTAAAGTATTACGCGGCAAACTATTTAAATGATTAGATTTTTCAATGACGCGTGAAAAATTATGTAGACAAAACAAAACAAATGGCTCGAACTCGATCGATTTGAACGAGATATGCAACAATCAAAAACAAATTACGAGTTAAACAATCGGAAAACGCTTTCCGTTCGTGGGAATTCGATTAATAATCGCGAGACGCGGATCGTGGAATTTGTCATAAATTAAAAATGATGAAAATTATGGATGTACTCACAATATTACCAGCCAAACAGGAAGATCCGGTGGAATTTGGATAAGTCCACGCCGACTGCAATCGACTAAATGGCCGAGACACGAACAACTGGTTGGGCAAAGGACTTTCTCGAATAGAAGTCCACGAATCAAAAGCGATCCGACGACAATGAAACCCAATTCGACAATCAACGGTGACCGCGACGCCATGATAGACTCGGGTCCTGCGAGCTTCAGGCGTCATCAAAGCGATTTAAGAGACATGAATTTACACTGTGTTCAGTATATTATCAGTTTCTCCGATCCATTACAACTTCTTCGGAAGCTTTTTGTTCCACTGGCTGCACTAATAAACACTCCGGACATGGAAGAATTAATGTAGCGTACAAACAGTATTCGCGTTAAGTAATTACACTGGCTGGGCTGGGCTTCTTCCAATCAGAGGCTGCGAAGTGAGCTAGCGCAAGCTGGAACTCATTTTGTTCGCTTCGTGTTCCTATTGGTACATTTCGGGCACGTGATGTAACAGTGATTCGACTAAAAGATTTTCCTCGAGAATTTCACTGTAATTACGAATACGAAGGCTAGGCGGCGGTAAAAGCGCGTAACTCCCTATAAAATAAATACAGTAAATCATTAAAATTAAATTTAAATTTAAATAAACAACAACTTAAAAGAAGGTAAAAAAATACAATAGAAAAACATAGAAAAACTTTTTATTTTTACTACAAAATAATTCCAGGAATCCCATAGTCACAAATGCCATTTTGACTCTAATGTACGGTGGGCAGACACAATGTGACACAATGCTCAAAAACCGTTGGAAACCTTTGTTAGAGTGGAATTCTATTATTTTATTCAATGTCGATCATCTATTTCGACGACCAATAGCAAACAGGCTTTCTGTTGTCACGATGCGCCACCACGAACCAATGGCAATATCTATAAACTTCCCAGAAAAGTGAGTAAAATTTGAGAGACGAGGTAACAGGGGACAGCAAAATGTAAATGTTTACTGAGACACCGATTAAAAGAAATTAAGCAAATTGCATACAAAAAACATACTACAAAAACAAACTACAAAAACCCACTAACAAAAAAAAAAAAAAAAAAACGAAAGAAATACCGAGATTCGAAACCAAGACCCTGGCTTTAAAAGTCGAACGCCCTAACCACCAACCCATCAAAAGCATACCAAACTACCATCTTAAAGTTTATTTAAGCCTAACCTAACTTAACGCAAGTTGGAACTCACTTTGTTCGTTTCGTGTTCCTATTGGTACATTTCGGACACGTGATGTAACACTGTAACAGTGATTCGACTAAAAGATTTTCTTCGAGAATTTCACGAACTCGAAGGCTAGACGGCGTTAAAAACGCGTAACTCCCTATAAAATAAATACAGTAAATCATTAAAATGAAATTTAAATAAACAACAACGTAAAAGAAGGTAAAAAAAATAAAAACAGAATTAAAACTTTTTATTTTTTCTACAAAATAATTCCAAACGTTAAGATGTCAAAAAAATTGAATTCTGTAAAATTAAATTTTATGTACGGTATTTAAATTTTGTCGCACGTCTCGCTATGCATTTTTATAAGCTAATTTGTGATTCGTTGCCATCTTCCTACATCGTCCGCCAGAACTTTTCATTCCATCGATGATCGCGTGGTCACGACGTGGCGTTGCATTCGTTCACCTCGAGTAAATACATATACATACAGGCTTATTGCTAAACTTGTTCGTAATCGTAACACGAAATTTTTGCTGTTAGTAGTGTCAATACCAGCCACCCGAAATGTACTGCGTGTAAGTACGTTGAATCGTACTAAATTTGATTTATGTGCTTAAAAGATCGAAAGAAAATTGTTCGACACTTAATTTGTCCGTTTATGGATTTTAGGTGTGGGCTGTATCTAATCGAAGTGCGAAAATTGACTTTTGAAGATGACAACATGTTTTACTAATTATGGATATAAACAGTTTGGTTCGATCACATTCGAAGCGACAGTTGCACGTAAGAATAAATATTTTTATTTCACTTTATCGATGACTAAAACGGGTTTTAATTTCTAGGAGACTGTTGGTATTAATTTTCAACGGAGGTTTCATGTCACTAATCAGTTGATATCGCGTTTGGGACTGGAAGCTGAACTCGAAGTATATTTACTAATTACTAAGAAATAAAATTGGAAAAGTTAAAAAAAATGTAAACAAAATTTCTACAGGGTCATAATGGATGCGTTAATTGTTTGGAGTGGAACGAAAGGGGAGAGTACGTAAAAAACCATACGTGCATTAAATTAAATTTAACTACGAATTCGTTATAGTTTGTTGGCCAGTGGCTCGGATGATGTGCAAATCATTTTATGGGATCCGTTTAGACACCGCAAATTAAGCACAATTCAAACGGGACATCATGGGAATATTTTCTCAATCAAGGTATCATTTTATATTCAAAATTAATCATAGTAGGTACAACAACTTTTTCTGCCATTTTAGTTTTTGCCCAAGTCTAACGACAGTATACTGGTAAGCGGTGCGGCAGACTGCAAGATACGAGTTTACGATTTGAATTTGATGGAAACTACTCAAGTTTGTTCTTGTCATGGAAACCGCGTAAAAAGAATCGCTACAGCGCCCAATATCCCTTTTCTATTTTGGAGTGCGGCTGAAGATGGACTTATCATGTATAAGTTATCATATAACAGTTCTTCGATTTAAAAGTGTTATTAAATTATTGAATTCCTGTCAGGCAATTTGATCTCCGAACTCCTCACACTTGTCCAAATACTAATAACAATGTTTTAATTAATTTGACTAACCATTTGGGCAAAAATGCGGAAGCGAAATGTTTGGCTATCAATCCTTTGAGACCAGAATTGCTAGCGGTCGGCGCCAATGACCCGTACGTTCGTTTATACGATAGAAGAATGATTACTCCATCCACTATAAAAGTAAATTTTGTACAAAATTTCGAGTTATAACGTATTAGGTATTTATTGTTCTTTTAGTATTCGGATTTGGGTCGAATTCCTTGGGAGAGGCCTTACACCCATCGTGCGGAAAGTGTAGACGAAGATAATCTTCCACCAGGCTGCGCGCAGTATTTTGTAGCAGGTAGCGTTAATGAATTTGTAATTAGAGACGATCTCGTTAACTGATAAAAATATAATATTTTAGGTCATTTACCTATAAAGCATAAAGATTACAAAAAACGCTATCGAACTTTGGCTTCCACTTATTTAACATTCAGTCCTGATGGCGGCGAGTTATTAGTGAATTTGGGCGGCGAACAAATTTATTTATTCGACGTAAACTACCCGCGACGACCCAAAATATTTGATATTCGATCGTTAATTGGCGTGCAGCTGAATGGTTTCGGCAAAGGTTCGTCTTACATTAATAAATAGTCGATAAGGAAACGAGCTAATTAAATTAAATGTACTTAATGTAGACACGATTTGTACGAGAGTGAGTAATGCGCAATCTACAAGCGCACTGAACGGAGTTAGTGCGCCTAACGGCGTGACTAATGGCACGACTCGTCCATTAGCGACGGCGTCTGCTGCCACGAGTGTGAGCAGTTGCCCGTTACTGGTTAGGGAGAAAAACGGGTAAATAATCAAAATTGAAAATTATTAATTCGGCTTAAAAAAATAACGATTTATCTGTAGAAAGGCGCCAAAACCACTTTCACCGAAGTGTGAGCTTATAAAACGAGAAGCCAACTCTGTTTTCGAAAAGCAAAATTATACATTGGCTATTAGTTTGTACAATGAAGCGCTCAACATGTGTCCAGATTCGGTCGCCCTTTATGCGAATAGAGCGGCTGCCTATATGAAAAGAGCTTGGTCTGTATTTATTATTATTGTAATAATAACGGTAGGAAATATTGGTATAAAATTTGTTTTTAATATTTTTCCCCTAGGGATGGAGATGTTTATGCGGCTCTGAGAGATTGCTACACGGCGCTCAAGCTTGATCATGCACATTTGAAGGCTCATTTTCGATTAACGAGATGCTTATTCGAATTGCAGTACACTAAAGAATCTCTGGAATGCCTTCAAGTAATACCAACTATACTTACTATATGTTACTATAAGTTTATTAATTCAATTTAAAAAAAAAAAAAAAAAAAAATTAAAGATATTTAAGCACAAGTTCCCAGAACACGCGACTAGTCACGCGTGCGAATCTTTAGATAGAGATATTAAAGCCGCTAACTCTTTGAAAATAGAAACTGGTTTGTAATTTAATATTAATCGAGTAATTTTTTATATAATTTCCGTTTTATTTGGTAGACACCGAAGAAACGAACAGCGAAAGTTCGAGCAGTCGTCGTAATAAAAAGTCGACCAACTCGAAGCAGGAGGAACTGTGGCGTTCTCTTTCGTACGATTACGAGACGAGGTATTGTGGTCATTGTAATACTACCACAGACATAAAGGAAGCCAACTTTTTCGGCTGGTAATTCGAATCAACGAACCAAAATGGAAATACATTGATTGTTTTTAACGTGTGCAGCAAGGGGCAGTACATAGTTGCCGGCTCGGACGATGGGTCATTTTTCATTTGGGATCGCAAGTCGACGAATATCATGCGAGTGCTTAGAGGAGACGATTCTATCGTCAATTGCCTCCAACCACACCCCAGTTATTGTCTTTTGGCAACGAGTGGCATCGACCCCGTCGTGCGTCTGTGGAGTCCCAGACCGGAGGTAAAATGAGATTATTCTACTCGAGTTTTGTTTTTAAATTGTTAATGTTTAGACGGGGGAAAAAGATGACCGCGAAATCGAGGATTCGGAAGATGCTGCTTCGGCGAATCAACGTCGTATGAACGCGGACCCACTCGAAGTTATGCTCATGAACATGGGCTACCGAATACGAGGAGTTCTAGACACTGACGACGAAGTCGAGGGTAGAACTGAGACGACTGAAGTACAATGTCGGCCTAGTTAAATGGTGTATAATGAGTGCACAATCGTTTAAATTCAAGTTTATCAGAGGTTTTTTTTGTTTTTAATTGATATAGTTGAGTTAATTGTGAAGAGATGCCAAATCTTGAGTGCGTAATATATAAAATTTATTTTTATTTCCAACACCGCCTAATCGTTTCGTTTTCTTTTGACGTTTCGATGCTTTCATTTTCGAGCCTCCAATGTATTCGAATCTTATCGTTTCGCGTGCATTTGATCCGTTTTGGCAGTTCAAGACTTTTTCAATAAGATTTTGTAACTCTTCCAGACCGGCTAAATTGACCGCGGTAACTTCTTCACCGTGGAAAAAATCTTAGCGAAAACTAAAATATTGTTTTAGTCTTACTTTAAGACCATTGTTTAAAAATATTTTTACCTATTAATAAATTAGTTTTCTTGTTGTTCGAACGCTTCTCCAGTAAAAATTAAGCACGGTTTAATACCTGCGGCTAATTTGGCCACCTAAAACACGAAAAAAGATGTAGTTTTACTACGGTAAAGAAAGGAAAATAAAAATGGTTTACGTGAAACGGTGGTCGAACATGCGACCCATAATCAGATTGTGGGGCCGTTTTTTGTTGTGTGTTGCCATCAAAAACAGCGAAGCGTCGTTTTCCTGAGAGAAAAACTCCAGTTTAGTAATGTCTTCAAACGGTAGCGAATCATTGTTTTTCTTGTTGAAAAAAACAACGTGCGGCTTTTTCAGTTGTACCTATACAATTTAGATTCGATTAAAGCCAGCATTTTTTTGTTACTTTTGCGTTTAAATAAATACTATGTCTTTAAGGCAGTTGACAACTGTTCCACTCGCGCTTATTTCACGAATCAACAAAGCTGTCTTGCAGTTTTCTGTTTCTTTCTTTCGATTCTCTGTGTTCGAGGAATCTCTTTCCTCGCTGGTTTTCGGTTTACTAAAGTAAACTGATCAGGAGAAGCGTTCGAACAGCAAGAGAACTATCAGCTTGAGAGTTCTCTTGCTTTTCGAACGCTTCTCCTGATCCAGGAGGTGATCCTCCTCCTCGCTCTGATCTGGGATGGAACCTAATCCTGAAATTAAAAATTTGTTTTTTAAGACTGACGCGTCTATGTCACGATTCAACTTACTATCTATAATTTGAATAACTTTAAAACTCGGATAAGTAACGGCGAAGAGACCGAAACAACAAATCCAAATAAAACCCATCACATAAATGACTAAATTTGCAGTAGCTTTAAGAGATTCGTAGTAATCGAATGCTGATAAGCCCCGATCTGGACTTACCATCATTGTCAATATGTCGATTCGAATCGACTTATTGTATACACCGGTATTGACATAATAATGATGATGTAATCCCTGCTCGAGATGTTAAATGATGTTTGCATTGTATAATGAGTGCGCGACACTCGAATACGAGTATACGAATAGTTTTTTTTGTTTTGTTTTTAATCGATATAGTTAATTGCGAAGAGATGCCAAGCCATAAAATTTATTTCTTATTTGCTACACCGCCTAATCGTTTTGTTCCTTTTGCTCCTTTCAAACCTTTCATTTTTCGAGACTGCAATTTATTCAAATCTTGTCGTTCCATGTGAATTTGACCCAACTTGGTGCCGAACGGATTCTTCTTGATATTCTTAATTTTCTTCATCTACTGTGAAGCTCAATGATCGAAGTGGAAAAGATTTCTCTCTGTGAAACGTATTCTTTAAAGTAATGTCAACGGAATTATAGTGCACCGTGTGTGTGGCATGAACCGACTGATGTTTAGGCTGGTCGGCCATAGACGCAACTCTTAAGAGTTGCGTCCATGGCCGACCAATCTAAACGTCCTAAACATGTTTAGGTTGGTCGGCCATAGACGCAACTCTTAAGCAAGGGGGGTCAAAACGGCAAAACAATAAAGGCTCAGTTGGGGCTCGTTCGCCGATTCGGACAAGGTCTTGGGTTCGGCGACACGGTATTCAGAATTCAGAGGAGAATTCGAAAAATGTGCCTTTTCCTGAATTATGTGGTTCAAGTCGGAAACGTGGGGTGTCGAATTCTGCCGAATCTACAAGTGGCTCGCAAATCAGCCGTACGCAAGTAATTGCGGCTAAGAAATTTGGTACTGTGGCAGCCAACGTAGAAACAAGTGTTATTAACACGTCATCGTCATCTGACTTATTGTCTGCAGCATCGGATATAAGCGATTCGGAGTGATCCACTAGCGTCATCCGCAATAGGAGTGCTTCATTGCTGATTTTACCGAATAAAAAATCATCAAAGTACCGATTGAACCATTCCTCATCGTCGACTAGCGTATCGGATACTACATCTAGCGACAATTTAAGTGCATCCCCTGTGAAACCGAGTGCACCCCCCGAAGTGAAGAATCAGTATCGACATCCAAAAAGCGAGACAACAAATCGGCGTTACCGAACCGGCAAAAAAGAAAATCCAGTACAACTTCAGCTTAATTTAAGTACGCGAATTTCACCAGACTTGTGCGAGAAAAAGAAAGTCCCATCGTCTTCGTCTCCAGCTGTCCGCAGTCGTAGTCAGGCTACTGGATCAGTCACCAAGGACTTACAATCGACCTCTGCACACATTATTGCCAAAAAGGAGACCATCGTCAAATGGCTCCTCAACATCGCGTAGACGTGACCAAAGCATTCCTGGAACTTCATCGAACGAAAAAACTCTTATTTCGTCGTTCCAAAAAAGAGAGCACGGATAGAAAACAGTCATTCGCAGGCTAATTCATCAGGCTCGAGCAAAGGTAGTCGTGGGAAGAAAAGCAGTACTACTAATTCTTCTACACTCTGTTCAGTTCTGCATGAGCTGCCCACCAGCTCACGGCGGAGCTCGAGAAGAAAGACGGTCTCGTGTGTTAGCAGCAGGATTTACTGATGAAAGAATCCATTGTTGAAATGAAACTTTCGAGTTTATCATTTCCATTGAAAATTCTTTTAAAAAAAATTCATATAAATTGTAAAGTTGATCGGATCGATTTTAGAAATAAATTTCGTACCAAAAAAAAATTATAAAAAAAAAAATAATAATTTTCTTCATCTGAAACAACAAATTGGACTTAAACGACGGAAAAAGGTTAATTTGGATTAAACTTACCATCGTCTGAGCTGTTGTTTCGTGGCCGATTTATACGAGTCGGGTAAAGTCAATTTAGTTCGCCTTATTGTTAAAACCATCGATGGCCCGAACTCTTCCAATTCTATTCTCGGTGTCTAGGAGTAAAGTAATCCCCAATCCGCAAGAAAAATTGGGGACTGCGTACTGGTTAGAGACTTCTTCAATAAGATTTTGTAACTTCTCACCGAGTGCAGCAAACATCAAAACGTGGTAACTACTTCACCGTGGAAAAAATCTTAGAGAAAAATAAAATATTGTTTTAGTCTTACTTTAAGACCATTCTTTAAAAATATTTTTACCTATTGATACATTTTTAAGACGTTGATAGTTCTCTTGCTGTTCGAGCGCTTCTCCTGATCAAGGAGTTGATCCTCCTCCTCGCTCTGATCTGAGATAGAACCTAATCCTGAAATTAAAAATGTGTTTTTTAAGACTGACGCGTCTATATCACGATTCAACTTACTTTCTATAATTTGAATAACTTTAAAAATCGGATAAATAACGGCGAGGAGACCGAAACAACAAATCCAAATAAAACCTACCATAAAAATGACTAAATTTGCAGTAGCTTTAAGAGATTCGTAGTGATCGAATGATGATAAGTCCCGATCGGGACTTACCATCATTGTCATATATGTCGATTCGAATCGACTTATTGTATACACCGGTATTGACATAATAATGATGATGTAATCCCTGCTCGAGATGTCTGATTTGAGACTGGAAGCTAAACTCGAAGTAAATTTATTAAGAAATCGAGTCGAAAATATGCAAAATAAAAATAAAAATTTTATGGTTCTGTTAATTGTTTGGGTTGGAACGAAAGGAGTGATATAAAATAAAATAAAATAAAATACCTACGTTAGAATTAATTAAATTTTGTTTAATGGTCGGAAGATGAGCGAATCATTTTATGTAATCCCTCGGTTAACACCGCGAGTTAAGCGCAATTCAAACGGGACATGATGAAAATATTTGTTATTAAATTGTATTAATATTTAGACGGGATGAGAAGATGACCGCAAAGTCGAGAATTCAGAACACTCCGTCTCGGCTAATCGACATCGCGTGAACTCGGAAGTTGTATACGAGTTCTAGCGAAGACCACGAAGATTGCGGTCTTTGGTTTCAGATACTGACGACGAAGTCGAGGGCAGAACTGAGACCGCTAAAGTAGTTAAATGATGTTTGCATTGTATAATGACTGCGCGAGCGCTCGAATACGAGTCTACGAATAGTTCTTTGTTTTGTTTTTAATCAATATAGTTAATTGTGAAGAGATGACAAGCCTCGAGTGTGTAAAAAATAAAATTTATTTCTTATTTGCTACACCGCCCAATCGTTTTGTTCCTTTTGCTCCTTTCAAACCTTTCATTTTTCGAGTCTGCAATTTATTCAAATCTTGTCGTTCCATGTGAATTTGACCCAACTTGGTGCCGAACGGATTTTTCTTGATATTCTTAATTTTCTTCACCTGAAACAACAAATTGGACTTAAACGATGGAAAAGGTTAATTTGGATTGAACTTACCTTCGTCTGAGCTGGTTGTTTCGTGGCCGATTTATACGAGTCGGGTGAAGCTAATTTAGTTCGCCTTATTGTTAAAGCCATCGATGGCCCGATCTCTTCCAATTCTATTCTCGGTGTACTGGTTCCAGACTTCTTCAATAAGATTTTGTAACTTCTCACGTAGATCTTCTCATCGAGTGCAGCGAACATCAAAACGTGTTCCAGACCGGCTAAATTGACCGCGGTAACTTCTTCACCGTGGAAAAAATCTTAGCGAAAAATAAAATATTGTTTTAGTCTTACTTTAAAACCATTCTTTAAAAATATTTTTACCTATTAATAAATTTTTAAGACGTTGGTAGTTCTCTTGTTGTTCGAACGCTTCTCCAGTAAAAATTAAGCAGGGTTTAATGCCTGCGGCTACTTTGGCCACCTAAAACACGAAAAAAGATGTAGTTTTACTGCGGTAAAGAAAAGAAAATAAAAATGGTTTACGTGAAAATCTTTCAATGCGACGTAATCTTCTAACCCTAATTCTATCATATCGAGCAAACGGTGGTCGAACATGCGACCCATAATCAGATTGTGGGGCCGTTTTTTGTTGTGTGTTGCCATCAAAAACAGCGAAGCGTCGTTTTTCTGAGAGAAAAACTCCAGTTTAGTAATGTCTTCAAACGGTAGCGAATCATTGTTTTTCTTGTTGAAAAACACAGCGTGCGGCTTTTTCAGTTGTACCTATACAATTTGGATTCGATTAAAGCCTGCATTTTTTTTGTTACTTTTGCGTTTAAATAAATACTATGTCTTTAAGGCAGTTGACAACTGTTCCACTCGCGCTTATTCCACGAATCAACAAAGCTGTCTTGCAGTTTTCTATTACTTTGGATTCTCTGTGTTCGAGGAATCTCTTTCCTCGCTGAGTTTTCGGTTTACTAAAGTAATACGATACATAAATAATTAAATTTTCAATGATTAAAACATAAAACTTACACAACTCTTCGTATTAACCCCATTATAAACGAGTAATTGAGAAATAAATACACGTGCGAAAATATCAGAGATGAAACAACCGGAAACACGTCGTTTACCCACTACACTTGGCGATAGAACCGATCTCCGGTATGGTTTGGTTGCTTTTTCTCTTTTAAGCAATTTATTCAAAACAGATAAAAGTAAACATACACGAATTAAATTTTTAAAAAAACCAACATTTTGCATAATTTTTATTTTCTAATTGATTATTGCAGTCGATGAAATATAAGTTAATACTACAAATCTTGTTACCTATAAAACCAGAACAAAAAAAACGGAAAGGCTGTCATTTTTTTGCATCGAATTGAAATCTAAAAATCAATTTATGATGGGCGGTGTTTCCGGGATCGATGGTGTCGTTGATGCTAATTAATCCATTCTAATTATTTAATCCTAGCATTACTGAACTGACTGTGGTTGCTTTGGAAGTGAATTGTAATCTTATCGTAAATGCTAACCCGGCTCCGAATCGCGTACAGTCATGGATCATGTAAGCATCGTCCAGAGTCGTCTGTCATCGGGTGAAAACTGCCGTGTTATATCCTTTATTCCGCTAGCTTTGTATTAAACCATTCGATATTTTAATCCTTAATGGTAGGCTGTAGGTGATTAGCGCTGGTTTAGTAGAATACTGGGTGAAATCGACGCGAATTCTCGCTTTGGTGGAATATCAGAATGAATTTGGGTTGAGTTATATTTGTTTGTTGATTTTGCAAACGAATAATATTTTTTCTATTTCAACTTGCAGATTGTTTGTTTTCAGTACGTCTAATTCCCCTAGTTATGACGTAGAGTTAGATCGTGTATTTCCAATCGACGGCAACTTCAAATTCGAAACTGGTAATTTTCCATTACGAGATTTGTATAAATATTAATTTTTCTTTCAATTTTACAGAATTAGTGGTCCAAGGTACCGGTATTATTTGTACTCGCTGCATTACGTAGTCTTATAAAACATTAATAATTGTTTTCAGCGGTCTATTTAAAATTATCTTATGAAAAACAGAAATATCTTTTTGAGATTTCTTACTTACCAGAAACGTGTAATTTTACGACGGAACTTACAAATGCTATAGATGGTTCGTACCTACTCGATGTAATTGTTTGGGTTTGTTTACATTATGTTGTTTGTTTCAGAGTTTTCCAGGCAGACCAATCCTCCGAATTTTACTTGGTTGCATAAATATACAAAAATGATTTCAGTTTCGAAAAATCCGTTTGCCGGTGATGTTTTTGATCCATTTAAAGATGGTCACGCGGGTGAGTAACCACTTGTACAGCTGCGCGTGTATTAATGACGTCGTTAACGTAGAGTCAAAAAATAATGTTTTTTTACATGAAGAATCATCCGTAGAGTTAAATGATGTAGGAAACCAGGTGCAATTAAAACACATCGCTTCTCCCGCGAAAGAAAAAAGGTTGAATAATTAACGAACGAGTTTTAGATAAAGAAAAACTAACAGTTTTGCATATTTAAAGACCACCCGAGCCGGAATCTCCCGATTCTTTCAAAGGTTTACCGCGTGAAAGCATCGCAATGGGCGCGACTCCTTTAGCCGCGAGAGACACGATGATCCGATTAAATATGACCATGAGAGAAGAGGATTATACGAACGTTTACACATTAAAGTGCATTATTTTAGTATGCTCTCTTAATTTTTATTTTTAAATATATGATTATCTTTTAGGATATTTATAGGCACCTGGAATGTGAATGGACAGCCCCCTTCGGATGCCTTAACTGATTGGCTCGTTTCGAGCGAAGATCCACCCGATATTTACGCTGTTGGCTTTCAAGAATTAGATCTAAGCAAGGAAGCATTTTTATTTAGTGACAGCCCACGTGAGGACGAATGGTTCCAAATAGTAAAGAAAGGATTGCATCCGAAGGCCCGTTATCATAAAGTATATTCAATTTTACAACTATTTATTTATCATGTTTTTAAAATTAATTTTCTTTTTACTTTATTTTTTTCAGCTAAAGTTGATTCGTTTAGTGGGTATGATGTTGATTGTATTTATCCAAGAAAAGCATTTCGCGGATGTGACTAATGTAGTAGCGGAAACTGTTGGCACGGGAATTATGGGCAAAATGGTAACTTATTTTTATAGTATTTTGAAATTTATATTAATAATTTTAATTTATGTTTTATAATAGGGCAATAAAGGGGGCGTGGCAGTTCGGCTGGACTTGCATAACACTTCACTTTGCTTCGTAAACTCGCATTTAGCCGCTCACGCCGAAGAATGCGAAAGAAGAAATCAAGACTTCAATGATATTTGCGCACGTATGATTTTTAATCAATTTACTCCGCCGAAATCGATCAGAAACCACGAGTACGATGATTTTTTTGTTCAAAAATATTATATTTAGACGTGTTATCTCTTTCATTTAGCCACATTTACTGGTTAGGCGATCTGAATTACCGGATTGTTAATTTAGACGTAGATTTGGTGAAAACGCGCATTAAAAACGAGCAGTATTTATTGTTGATGGAAAATGATCAAGTACGTTAATAATCTGCGATAATTAAAATTATTAATAATGTTTTTTAAATGTTTGTTTAGTTAAGTCAACAACGTAATTTAAAGAAAGTGTTTGTTGGTTTTGAGGAGGGCCAAATTAATTTTCCGCCGACGTATAAATATGATCCTGGCACTGATAATTGGGATACTAGGTAATGAAAAATTGCGTGCGTATATTGTTAATAAATTAAAACACTTAATTATCGACAGTGACAAATGTCGTACACCCGCGTGGTGCGATCGGGTGTTGTGGAGAGGCCCAAATATTAAGTTAATAAACTATCGGAGCTCTAACAGTTTACGAGTCAGTGACCACAAGCCCGTTAGTTGCACTTTCGCATCCGGAGTAAGTTCAGATGTTAAAATTAAAAATGTAAAAATAATAATTAATTAATTTTTGTAGATAAAGGTGGTAGATGTTGCCGAATATCGTAAAATATACGAAGAAGTAATGAAAAAGTTGGATAAACTGGAAAATGAATTTTTACCTCAAGTAGCAGTTGACAGCACGGAGATTACGTTCGAGAAACTACGTTTCATTGAGCCCCAGTTTAGATATTTGACAATCGCCAATACAGGCCAGGTAAACAATACCTCGACAACGAGTTGGGATGACTCGTGTTAATACATCTGCATGTACTATAGGTTCCCGTACAGTTTGAATTTATTAAGAAGCTCAATGATTCGAATTATTGTAAAGAATGGCTCAAAATTAAACCTTATACGGCGTTTATTAAACCTGGTAACGATGCATTTTTTTATTTTTATTTTTTTTTCTTACGACATTATGTTTTCAGGAGAGAAGTGTGATATCGAGCTGGAAGTGCACATTGATAAATATACCGTGTCGCAATTGAGCCGAGCCGAGGACAAAATTTACGATATTTTGGTTCTTCATTTGGATGGCGGAAAAGATATTTTTATATCCTTCAAAACTTTGTCGAGTGTAAATTGTTCGAATATATATTTTCCTATTGTGGTACATCACCGTCAGTGGTACTTACGAACCGACGTGTTTTGGGATTAGTTTAGAGCAGTTGGTTCAAATGAAAGGTTTTATTTTGCAGACTCCGGTTGAAAAGCTCATTGATTTGGTAAACTTTCACCTATTGTTAACGTATATTTAGTTTATACAATTTTTGTTTAAGGATTCCGATTATTCCGAAGATGTGCAGTGCGACTCGTACGATATTCCTAAAGAGATATGGTTGCTCGTTCATCATTTGTGCAAACACGCGTTGCATCAAGTTAGGGAGATTTTATTTAATGTAATAATTCCACGTAATAATTTTTTTCATATTTTTCAGGCCCATTTATTTGAACAACCGGGACTTCATTCCGAGATTCAACAAATACGTTCGTTCCTGGATACTGGTGTACCTAACACGATTCGTATCCTTAAGCCGATTTTTTTAAACCAAATTTTACGTTTTATAATTACATTTCTTGATCGATCGCAGCTGGAAGTTGTCATTCGGTAGCGGAATGTCTTCTTCTATTTTTGGAGGCTCTTCCCGAACCCGTCATACCATTTTCGTTTTATACTAAATGTCTGGAGAATGCTAATAATTACATGACCTGCAAACAAGTAATAACGAAACTGACCTTAAACCAACCTTTAAGTAACTTGGATTTGTTTTATTTAGCTATTGGCGGAAATTCCCGTCGTTCATCAAAAAGTGTTCAAATATCTGATGTTTTTCCTACGGGAATTACTCTCACATTCTGAAAAAAATAAACTGGATAACAAAACAATAAGTAAATTACAATATAAATTAAATATAAATTAAATTATTTTTATTTTTTGTTGTTGTTTTTTTTTTTTTAGCGACGTTATTCGGTAGTACCTTAATCCGAGCACCACCCGTGAATTCGGATCCGAAAAGTCGAATAGCATCGTCTCAACAAGTAGACAGGAAAAAAGCCACTTTCATTTATCATTTCCTAGTAAACGATTACGATGGTTGAATTAAAATATCACGCCACGCAATTGTCTCGTTCATTTTGTCGGCTCGCGCGAATGATCTTCATTTTTTTCGTCGTTTTCATTTTTGACGAGCGCGCTTCGGTGGCGCTGCGATCGGTGGCCTTGCTGGCACCCGCTTTCTCACCCGTTATCTGTCGGCGGTGTGTGGTGGTGCTGGTGCTGGCGAGCGGTGTGGGCGCCTCTCGTCTCATCGGTTGGAGGCGCCCGGGATTTGCCATTTTCATTTCCCCGTGCGCTTCTTTAACTTGGTAAGTTGTTTGCATTTTCATCTCTTTAGGTTTTCCCTCGCGAATTCTCGTCGCGGCTCCGACGGGGATTCGGTTGTCAGTCGTCGAGTTCATTTTCCCTCCGGTTTATTGATCCGTTTTGTGGTTGATGTTGGGAATTCCTTCGGATCGTGTCAATTTCCAATCGCTTTGTTCATTGAACTCTGACCCAACATCGACTCGCTCCGTAGAAAATGGCGTTATGCCATGTGACCGCACGCTTTTCATCTTTTTCCCTCATCCTCATCCCAACCGCTCATTTGATCGACTTGTTCTTCGTACTCGAGATCGATATTTTTTCCCCCGCTGCCTGGATATTTTTTCCTCATCTTTTTCTCCGACTTATAAAACCGAGCTATAATATGGCATTTTATTTTTTATTTTTATATTTTTTCCTCTCCGTTTTGTTACGAGCGTGGGAGTTCGTCAGGTGCATTTGGGGTGCGTCCGATGCACACGATCGGTTTGCCGTTCGTTCCTACAGCTACGTTGGAGGTTTGATAGCGATGCTGTTTGAGTGGAATTAGGAATGTTGAATTTTCGTCTCTTTTGTGATGACGTCGTTTGTGGTCACCTGGGGAAATCACCTCGGTGCCCCTTCACTTTTTTTCTCTTTTTCAGTTTCTCATTCCAATTTTGATTGGCGCCAAATTCAACTCGTTTCTCCTCTTTTCCCCCCAACCCCTTTCTCACCCTTTTCGAATAGAAAAGGTGGTCGATGCGTGGTCGTCGGAGCGAGACGCGTGCTTTGATGAATGTGTCGCTGGAATTTCTGACGTCGTCATTTTTCCCGGCCCGAGGATATTTGCGAGTGGTCGCAGTACGCGTTCCAGCGCCGTTGTTGCCGATGCTCGCGGTGGCGGGTTTCCGATGATGAGGAAGGGAAGAAAGGGACTATGGATGGCCCCACGGCGCGCACCTTTGGCCCCATTTTGACGCCGGCAAAAATTCGTACAAGTTTATTTAAGTGTTGGGGCGCATTCAGTGTGAAATACACTTTATTCGTTTGATGTTGGTTCTATCGATCGCTCTTCCTTCCACTTCCTTTCCTACGACTTTTATGTCAGAAACGAAATAAAGGGAATGGACTCGACGCTATTTTCACTCTCGATCATACTATTGTACACGATTTTCTTCCACTTTTTAATATGTAATTAATGTACGATACGATTTTAATTTATTTTAATTTTTTTTAAATTTCTCTCCGCAGGAAGTCGACCAATGTTGTTATTGTTGTTGTTGTTCCTTTTGCCATGTGAGTTGAGCGGTGTGAGGTGAGTTGTTTTTTACTTTTTACTTTTTACTCTTTTCCTTCTTTACGCTCATTTCTGGGATGACGTCATTTGTTGTTGCGTTGTCGCCGTGTGGCGTCTGAAATTAAATTGGTCAGCGGTGCGTGTGAGTGTGACGGCGTGTGATCAGTGGGCGGTGTGTCTCAATTTCGTTTTGATGGACTGCCACTGTTCCTACGAGCCCGTTCTCGAAGCTAACGAAATTCTCTGCTCTTTATCAAAACTAACTTTACGCAAATTTGCAGATGTAATCGTTGAGCAACCTCGTTCATTTACGAGACCGACCGAGTAAAGTACGATGGATCGTATATTATTTATTATTTATTATTTATTATTTATTATTTATTATTTTTACTTTTTCTTTGCATTTACTTTCTTTTTTTCTTTCTTTTTTAATTTAGTTCTATTTACTATGTTAAAAAATAAATTCTGTTGACAATTCCATTTTGCGAGAGCGTAAAAATTTGCCTCGCTTGATGCGTCGGCGTGCGGACTGATGGAAGCAGGTGGCGAGGCGAAGAGGGGTCGCTATGGCAACGACTCAATAAACGCCGGCCGGGTGGTGATGGGCGCGTGCGATTCTCGGTTTAACCCTTTGCTTCCTGGGATTAGCCGAAGCGCTTAAGCTGACCATTGATCGTCGCGCGTGGTTGCTAAGCGACGGGACGTCGCCCTCGCAACGGCGATCTCTAGTTCGTTCCTCGTGCACGCGCCATTGTTTATTGATCCGCCGCCGCTTCGCCCGGGGCCAGAGGGCGCTGATAAGGACGCGTGTCAGAAAAACGAGACGAGTGCACGTGCGCATGATGCCTGGGACAATTGGCCAACATGGCGACGCTCTCATTAATCACCCTACTAGTGATGACATCATAACGTCGGTCGTCTCATTAACGCTCACCGTCTTATCCACTCGACTCGATGCAATAACGAGGCTGATTCTCCCTAATCCGACCAAACTCGACTCGTTTTTCTTCGTCTTTTTCTTTTCTTTTCTTTTCTCCCCTCCCTCCCAGGACCAGACGCTGAGCTCAGGCGTTTTACTCGCGTTGGGTTCGGTTCAGACCGATCAATTAAAACGGCGATCATTTCGCTTTTCGCGACTACATCGACAAAGCGTTTTCGTGTCTCGAAACCAAAGCTAATTGAATTTGTGTTTAATTGACCAAACACACCTGTCCCTACCTGCTTAGCCTGCGCAATGCGCGCGACGTAACATTTATTCTCTTTACAACTCGTTGGAATTGGCATTCAGCGGCGTGGCGAGCCTATACTGAGCAGCAAATCACGGACCGAGTCCGCGCCTTCGCTGGCGCCCACGAGACCCCATTTCTCCGATACAAACTCCGCTCTCTTTCTCTTTCTCTTTCTCTTTCTCTTTCTCTTTCTCTTTCTCTCACTCCCCCTTCTCTTCTTCTTCTTTTCCCCCCAATCCCAATCTCTTTCTCTTTCTCCCCCGGTGCGCTTACGTCAGATGGCGGTTCCGGCGCACGAGACGAGCCATACATTTGAATTTCAAGCAGTGCCAGTGCGATGAGTAAGCGTTTGTGCGCCGAGCGGAGCTTTACGGTATCGCGGCAGTGGACCTGAGGTTAATGGATTAGTCTGAAATGCCGAGTTAGGGGATGCGATGTTTCTTAGCTCCCAATGGCAACGGCGGTAAGAGAGTAGAGACGGAGTAGAGACAGTTGTTGGCGTTCTTCCCGAACAAGCTGAGGTCAGTGAAGCCGAGAAAAGAAGAAAAAGAGGGAAAGAATTCCCGCCAAATTGCATTTCGTTTCCATGCCGACGGTCTAGTATTGAGTTTGTGACGTCGTCCGAGACCTCCTTTAATCCGTTCTTCATTTATTAATCCGCCTTTCTCCCGCTCCGTTTGGAATTTGTGAGTGCATTCGTGTGTACGCGCGTTGGCAAAGTGGAAGGATGGGAAGGTGTTCGGCCCTCTGGGCTTGAGGTGAGTGTGAATAATTCATCTGCCGGTGCACTAGCAATGCCCGACTCAATCGCCGATAAAAACGAATCGCACCACTCACCTTCGACCTAACTCTTCTTTTTTTTACAGAGGTGAAAATCGCGTAAAAGAACGAAAGTGAAGAAAAAAAAAAAAATAAATAAAAAAAAAACAAAAAAACTTTAACACAAACAAAGAAAAAACAGAGGGAAAAAAATGTTGAACTGATTGTCGTTTTTCCCTCGAGGTTGTTTCGTGGCATTTTT
>JH431584.1:288838-319189 GCA_000239455.1 Strigamia maritima
TTTTCTTATTTTTTTTTTTTTTCTATTTATTTTATAGATGGGTTTGATTGTGTTTCTTCTTCTACTCTCGCGTCTCTTTTTCCAGTACGCCCGAGCTGTCAATCCTGGTAAGTGCGTTCCATCTTTTATCCTCAGCGTTAGTTTTCGTGTTCGTTCAGGTGTTTTTCCGGTCCGTGTAAATCGTTCCACGATTCCTTTTTACTTTGTTGTTGTGCAACGAAGCCCATCTTTTCTCGCGCGCTGAATTTTCACTTTATTCCATACATCAACGAGACCTTTTCTTTCTCCCTCATTTTCTTACTTTACTTTGCAGCGGCACCACTTTATCATTCCAGCATCTTTGCACCTGACTTATCTCTTTCTTTCCACTCCCATTGTCTCTCACGTTTGCTTTCCTAGTAAATATTGACGAAGAGTAGAGACGAACCCGTACCAACTACCAACTAACTGTAAGAACTGTTTTCTTCCCTCCTCCTATGCTATCCCATCGTATTCTATGCAAAAATCCCCTCCCAAATCTTTTTTTCTTTTTCCTTTCACTGACCTCGATGTGTTCGCGGTCTAATGAAATGGGTGCCGTTACTTGACTTTCTCTCTCGAGTGAATTCCAATTTTTTAGATGACACCTTATTTGTGTTTGCGTCGTTTTGCATCTTGTCATTCCATTTGCTGATGACGCGAACTCGCTGAAAAATAAGAAAAAATAGAAAAATAGAAAAAGAAATAAAAAATTGTGCACAAAGACAGAAATTCGTCCTTTGGGGCGCCGATAAACGAGAGACGCGGAAAGACGCGATATTTTTTAAAAAGTGCATCGACTTTTCTTCTCGAATTACGAGAGGGGAAAAAATCGTTCTTAATTGATTGATTGATCCTGCTCGAGGCAGGACACCGTTTGTGGCTTTGTCTCATTAACAAACCAAAATGGAGAGGAGGAAACTAAAGAGAGTTGCGTATCGATCGCGCAGCCAGATGCAATTTATCTTGCCCACTGACGTCACCGGTTTTAAATACCGGTGAAAAAAGGATTATATTTCACGTTAAGTTCGTTTTCTAGGAATTATAGGAATGTAAGAATGTAGGAACAAATGAGCCGCGATTAATTCGTGGTTGCCATTCTTGAATCTTGTCTTTCGTGCTTCGATGTGTCAATTTGTATTGCGGCGTCGACTGCAAACTAAAATCTTCAAAAAGCGCCGCATTAATCCCGCGCTTTTATCCACTTTTGTACAAATAGGAATATCATCTACACTATAGTGGCGAATTAGAGAGATTATTATTATTATTATTTGAAATCCGATGAAGCGCTGACTGCCCACTTGATTCGCAGAAAGGATGTGGGATGGGATGGAAAAAGAAAAGACAGTCGACTGGTCTTGTTTTCCCTAGAGGGAAAACCTAGTTTGCTTTTTGTCGTCGCTGGTCCTAGCGGTCTGTGTTCATCTCCGCTAATGAAGAGATTGAACGAAAGAAAACGAGCCAATTACGTAAACGAGAAAAAGGGAGAAAAAAAGAGAAAAAGTTAAAAGAAAAGAAAGGAAAAGAAATTCACCTCGAATAAATGCGGTGCACGATGTAATTATGTAAATAATCGGGTGAAGATGAGTATTTAATTTGAAGCGACAAACATGCGGAGTGGTCGAACGAGTACAGGTAGATGCGTTTCAAATTGGTTTGCAATTAGGAAGGTGCACCTGCGTCTGGTTGGTCTGGACAAGGTCTCTTCTTTTTCCAATTTCCGGTGCCATGAATGGGTAAGGAGATAAAAGAAAAGGAAAGGGGCAATGGGGCAATTAGTGGTGTAGAAGTAGTTTTTTCTTCGGTGGTTTTTCCGAGTGAATTTGATTTTGTGTGCGTTTGTTTTACTCTAGGCTGCGAGTGCATCGTTTTCGACGGGAGCCACGGGCGTAATGAGGGCGTGTTCATCTCGCCTAATTTTCCCACTCCTTACGAAGACAACATCAACTGCCTTCTTTACACTTTCGTCGGGCATCCGGATGAAATTATTCAGCTCACATTTGATGACTTCGACCTGCATCGAATCGACAACATGGAGTAGGCTATGCCTATTTTATTATTTTATTATTTTATTACATTTTACAAAATGGGCTGCTTCGGTGCTTCTGCTTCCTGCATGCGCAACAATGAATACACGAATGAATTATAATTATAATAATAATAATAGAAATAAAAATAAAACTAAAATAGAAAATCAGAATAAAAGCTGGGTGTCGCTACTCAATTCCGAACCGAATTCAACGCGAATTCTAAATAGATGCAATCTGAATGATAATTTCATAATTCTATACATTTTTTCTTATTTTTAATTAGTCATTAAAATTAATGCGAAATTTCGAAGCTCTTATCTTAACTACACCGTAGTTTAGCTGGAAAATTCTGGAGTTTAGCTTTAGGTGGGGTCTGAAGGTTAACGTGGAAAAGACCTATATGATTTTTAATTTTATTTTTTAATTTAAAAATTTTTTTTTTAATATCAAAGAAAACCGCTGAAACCAATTTGCTGGATGTTTGCTTTATAAATTTGTTTACTTCGAATATAACGCGTGGTCAAACTAAACTCGATTAAAATTAGAAAAGTAGAAAAATAAAAATTTTAAAAATAAAAAAGTAAAAATTAAAAATTAAATATGTAAATATCATCATAGAAAATGTTGGGATTAAGTCTTTTTATGTTGTCAAATCCCGATACGTGTATACATTTTGAACATCCTATTTCCCCTTTCATTCGAAATCGTATATACATCCCAAAGTACGAGTAATGTCGACTGTTTATTTAGACGAGCCGAAGAGCGGAAACGGTTGAAAATTTTATGATTTCGTTTATACTTCGATACCCAATTGGATAGGGACATCCAGCTTTTGTCACCAGTCGTTGAAAAGGTCATCGAGCTTGTAAAAATAAAATTTTCAACTGATAACTGGCCATAAATAATAAAACAACAAAAGTTTTATCTCGCGACTCTAAATCTGCTTAAACAACAACTTTTTTTTCTTTTTCTTTAAATCCCGAATACGGAGCATCCCATTAAGTCCCTTAACTGTGCGGAGAGCGAACATTGAAAATCTGCTTTAATTTATTAATAATTAATTGTTACATTTCAGTTGCGTGTTTGGAGATTTCGTTAAGTTATTTTTACACCTGCATGAAGCTAAGGTGAACGAATACACTCGTTGGAACGGGATTTTATGCGGCTCGTTGGCCGACATCGAACGAACACATTTTTCTTCAAACAGCACTTTAATTTTTGAATTTCATTCCGATTGGCGTCATAGCAACCACACGGGTTTTAAAGGCACATACAAATTTCTTAGTAGAAGTAAGTTTTTTTATTATTTTTATTTTTTTTCAATTTTAATTTTCTTTGCTTGCGGCATAATTGCCTAGGAAACTGCGAAATCCCAATTAGCTCGTTACCATAGAAACGACCTACACATTTTTTCGTATTTTTCATAAATTGTATTCAATATTAGATGAATTCTTTTTAATTTTAATTTTGATTTTAATTTTTTTTTATGTACAGAATTTTTTCTCATCGATGGTGAATTGATTTCGGGCACGGAATGTGACTACCAATTTCTAAGCGGGAACCACAGCCAATCGCGTGGTCGGTTTTATTCACCCCGTTACCCTAGTAACTACCCGAAATATTCGCGCTGCTCGTATCGTTTTTTGGGTCAATTCGGAGAGCGAGTACGAGTGGTTTTCGATAAAGTCTCACTTCGTCAAGGCGATTATAGTTGTTTATACAGTCCTGATGACATTGTCGTGCACGATGGCAAAGACGCGGCTTCTCCTGTCATCTCGCAATTGTGTAATTCTAACACCATGGTGCGGGTGGTGTCCACTGGACCCGAACTTTACATCGAGTTCTCGAGTCGAGGTCACGATCCTGGGCAGGGTTTTGAAGCGAGGTTCATCTTCGACGATGAAAAGGCGTTAACTACGTTCGAAGATGATGTCGTCGACATACCGTCCACCGGTAACAACAATAATACTTTTTTTTTTTGTTGTTTATATTACATTTAAAAAAAAAATATTACAAAAAAATTTCGAGTTTGATTGACGCATCGTTTACTGGTCTCAGAACCTGACAAAAGCAGCGACGACAAACGAGAAGAAGAAAAAGAAGTGGTCACAACTTCGCGAATGGAATCGGGTAAGAGGAAAACGTGAGTTTTGTGGTTTGAGTTTGGGGGCGGGATGCGAAGATGGGGAGGCGCATCGATCAAGCTGAAGTGTAATTACCGACGAGAAAAGAAGGTTAACGAAATCGATGATGACGAAACGCGACAAAGAATGTTAATTACCTCCTAGATAATTAAGTCCGAGGTTAAAGAGGTGAGCGCACGTGACCACATTCCACATTAACCCGTGGATATACGGCGCGATGCCACCAGGGCGGCGTCACTCGTCTCGACAATAGGGATGGTGTTTATTTGATTTTCCGCTATCCCTTTTTCTCGTTAGATGGCAGCGCGTCGCTCTTCTTGTTTTCCTTTTTATTTACTTTTTCTCTCGACTCGTTAATTGGATGTGTCACACGAGTAATCTCAGACGCCTAACCTAGTGAAAGATTACACGTCAGCAACTTTTAGTCCTTTTCGGTTGCCTCGGCAACAACCAACAAACTTTTTACTTTAATTAAATAATAAAAAAATTTTAAAAAAGTTTTTTTTTTTTAAACTACAAAACCTAACTTTGTGAAAAGAAAATTGGAATAAGAAAGAAAAAAAATAGAAAGTTACCGAGGCAACGACCAGGTTTCGTGGACTCTTTATCGATTCTTCTTGTTGGATCTGGTTGCCGTGGCGACGCATTGCGCCCTCATCCGCGCGCTCAGCAGGCCACAACGAGTGGGCGTTTCCTCCCTCGTCCTCCTACTTTGGGCTATGGACCTCATTTGTGTGCGTCTGTGTGTGGTTTTTGTGTTGTTGATGGGTGTCGGTTGCGCCCGTAGGGAACCGATTAGAACGCAAGGTACGGTGATGTAAAGAGAGAAAAAAAAATCATTCCAATCGACGAGGTGTGTGCATTAATCTCTTCGACGCACCACCTGAATCCTCGTGACCCCATCCTCCCCTTTCCGCCATCTGCCACGATTTGTTCTCCTCAATTTTTTCCCACTTATTCGTGTGTCGGGTTTTAATTATCCTATTAAAATACGGTGTGTTGATTGTGTTTTTTTTTGTTTTTTTAAATTTTTGTTTCTGTTCGTTGTGTTGTTGATTTTTTTTGTTGTCGTTGGGTCGGCGACGGCCATTTTGATGGTTTGTTTAATTGACATTTTCTTCCTCTTCTCCCAGCGCTTGTCGGTATCTGTGATGTGATTGGGAGGGAAGGAAGTTATTTGCATTTGAAATGCCGTAATGATTTCTTATTTATTTTTTTTCTGCAGCGGTAGAATGCAATGAACGAATTACTAGCGACCAATCCAAGAACAGTACGATAATGAGTCCCAATTTCCCGCGTCCTTACCCGGCAAATATACGATGTACGTACAATTTCACGGGTCACGGGAAAGAACGTGTTCAAATCATCTTTACGGATTTTGATTTACACATGGGTCCGGATGAAATCAGCCCCGAGTAAGTAAATTTCCAACAATTTTTTTTTCTCTTTTTATTTAGTAGAATTTTATAAACAAAATTAAGCGTGGGAAAGTGAAAAATTAATGAAAACTGAGTTAGCGCTTATAAAGTGGGAAAAAAATGATTAACAAACTTTAGAATGGAGGATTTGTTCTACTTTATAGGGAAAATTGGTAGTTGAAAATCCATTAGCGAAGCGGAGCAGTTTTGTATGCGAATTTATTTTAATCTTTGCCTGGTTGATACACGCATTAATTTTGTAATTAAGCGTGGGCATGTTTGATATTCGCCTACAATTACGATAGAAGGGTGGTATTTTGAAATATTCGTGCGTATCTGATGGTAAACAGGTTAATTAATTAGCTATTTAACACCACTGAAAGTATTTAGAAAACGTTTGTCTGAATAGATAAACTTTCTGCTCGTTTGCGGTTTGGATAATTATTTTAATCGTAATATCTCGTTTCGTCCCGTTTATTACGTTAATATTGGCGCGCGATTGCACATTGCTGGTATGCAGTTTTGTTGTTGCTCATTTTTTTCTCTCTCTAACTTATTAGCAATAAATTTTTTATTTTTGTTTCGAGTGTTTAATGGTTGTGTCACTGTGCTGAGCGTGTCACTTTTTCTCTTTTTATTTGTTGTGGCAACTTGTATTGGACGAGTGATTATTGTTATTGTTTGGAAGTGCTTTTTTCCATTTACTCTTGTCTCTCGAGAAATATCAACAAAAACTGCGTCACTTTTATCGATGTCTTATAACCGACTTTAAGGGAATTGAATTTGTTCTACCTTAGTCCTTATAAACATTTTCCTATCCTTAATAATGTCTTTTTCCCCTTTTGTACTCGTATGTAATGCCTATTTCTTCCGAAATAAGGGAAAAAAATGTGTTTTCTTTTGACGCGAACCTGAAATCCTGTTAAAGGGCAGTAACTCGAACGAAGCGATAAAAAGTGAAGGTTTTATTCACCTATGAATCAGAATAATATTTTTTTTAATGATGGAGTCATTATTTGTGCGGTTTTGTTAAACCGAAAGACTTATTAGCGTCCTTGCGACGGCGAGAAAAATGAAAGCATCGTGTAAGCTGTTGTCGAGGTTTCAGCTGTCACCATAATGTCAGGATTTCCAATACAAACCGATCGTAATCTCGCGAGTAGTTGATGCTAGGACTAGGAATGATAAAAAGCGTCATCTCGAGGCGTCTTTCTCCTTCTCCCCTTTCTCCATCATCAGACTACTTGTGATGTCATTCGTTTTACGATGATGAAAGAAAAGTTGAAAACTCGTTAACATGCCGGTTTAAAATTACTTTTCTCCACTTATTGCGAGCGCCAAAAAATTAAATTTTATGTCGACTCGTTTGCACAAAAACCGAGATAAAAATGTACGACTTAATTTAATTATTAAAAAAGAATAATTCATTTATTTTTTATTTTTTTTGTTTGCGCAGCTGCGAACACGTGGACGTTGTCATGATTTTTGTCTATATCAACGGGAAAACTGAACGCGTGGACAATTTCTGCGGTCACAAAATCCCGCCTCAGCTTATGTCTAACGGTCCTTCACTAACCATCGAATTCCACGCGATGTCCATCGGTCTCGAGAAGGGATTTCGCGCTATTTATAGATTTGTTAAGAGTTAAGTGTCATTCGAGATCGACATCGGCTCTCACTCATGTCAATTTCTTTTTCCTTCTCAGATTTCGGAATCACATCGGGACGACAAGATACCCAATCAGGTAAAAGGGGGAGAAAAAAATTGGAAAAAAAATTAAATAAATAAAGGAAAACTTATTTTGTTATTTTGTTCGTGTCGCTCCAGTTTGTGGCTTCATTTACAATAGTAGCGAAGCTTTGAATGGAACTTTTACTTCTCCTAATTACCCCGGTTACTACCCGCGTGATATCGAATGCCACTATTTTTTTTATGGGCGACATAGTGAAAAAGTGAGAATTACCTTTCCATACTTCGATGTGGAAGGAGTTACGCCGTAAGTGAAATTTGTGAATCTCGCGACCGAGTCGGTTTGAAGTGGGCGGTCGGTCACTTATTTCAGATGCACGTCGATCACGGCCAGCGATTACGTGGAATTCTCCAATTTCAAAACGGTGGACCGTAAAATTCCGCGGCATTGCGGAATGAAGAAACCCAACGTGATCACGTCGGAGGGCGATTACTTTCGCGTTACTTTCAAATCCAATGACAAATTTGACGGAACTGGCTTTGAAGCGTATTACCAGTTCAACAGCAACGAAGGTGATTGACAGATCGATCGAGGAGCTCTTCTTTATTTTCCACTCTCTTTACAGATCCATCCTCGATCAAACGTGTTCTCGGCTCCCCCAACGCGGCTGCGTGTAAGTACACGAGTCACTTGTCGTACGGTTCGTCAATTTCGATATCTTTTTCATTTCTAGCTTGCCACTGGGCCGTTGCAACCATCGTCGTTGCCATCTTTTTATCCCTGTGCTGCGAATGAATCGTCCTCTTCGACGTTCGTAATCACAAATGACAACCAGGCGTCGTGCACGCGTTGAGTGAGAGACGAGGTTGCCCTCGAAGCCCTTTGGCTCGTCCGTCGGGGTAGCCCCATTATAAGTCCCCGTAGACGAGTGCCGTAGCTTTTTATTCCTTGGGGCATGGCTCAAAATCGAGGTACCTAAGGCGAGTTGAGTTGTTAAGGCGTACTATTGCGTCTATGTACAGAGAGACCTACAATAATAATATTATAATAATAATAAAATAACTAAATAAATGATAATAATGATTTATTCTATCTATTTCTGTAAATTGGTTTGATGGATTGAGGTCCACGAATTTATTGATTTATTAAAATGAGGTCTCCTCACTCCGTTTTTTTAAACGTTTAATGGGATCAATTTATTCCGAGGTTTTAGACTCGTAAATATTTAACGAGAATTAGGTAGCGTTGGATTTCCATTTTGTTGCCGAATTTTATTTATTTATTTTTTTTCTTTCGAATTAATTTGCTTTTGCGCGTTAGGTAAAAACTCCGCACGATTGGTTGGCTTCTCGGCAGCTGCCGAATGATAAATTTATTGCCGTCGCGTCCCATTCATTATATTGATTTTTGAAAAAATCGTATTACAATTTTAACGCGAAAATGCAATCATCATTCCATCGCTGCAGGAATAAAATAAAGTGCGAGACAAAGTTTTACGTTTTCAAAAAATTTTATTAAGCCACGGAAAGCAAAAATAAATTTCTTTTTTACATTATTTTGTTTTGCGGATCTACAAGCTGAGAGGGAACGAGACCGAATAAAAGAACATCTAAAAATATACAAGTTTAAATTGTGAGAAAAAAATAGAATAAAATTTATAAATCGATATCGAAATATGAAGAAAAGTGCCTTGCCTCGACAGAGCCGAACACTGCAGTCATTCATTATCCGTAATAGACGCCACGGTAGCCACCATAGCCGGCGTAACCACCGTAGGCTGGGTAGCCGTAGCCGACACCGCGGTAACCGGCTCCGTACAAGTATTGGGCCGAAGCCACAACCAAGAGGACCAACATGGCGAAAAGGAAAAACTGTACAAAAATTCGAGTTTAAGGTTTAAAATGAAAATTTAGAGCAAAAATAAAAATATCAACTTACCAAAGCCTTAATCATTTTGATTGAGTGAGTGTTTGTGTGCTAACGATTGCAACGCTAGAGAATTGGATGTCTGTTGCTAAAATTTTACTCCTTTTATATCTTAAACGGGGCCTTGAAAAGTCAATGTGAGGCGGTAACTGAAGGGCATGAGTGGTTAAACCTGAAATTTCCAATGGGCTAGAAGTAGAAAACAACTCAGATACTTGCGCGGCGTGTCACGAGACCCCTCTAATTCTATTTCCATCGATTTTATCTTTTTTTAAAAAATATTTTTTATTTAGCGAGTATTTAATTGCATGCCAGTTAAATGAGTGCCGGTAATCACTAATTGCGAGAAATTAAGTGTGAGAGGAATTACAATTATTTTTGTAAAAAAACCGTACAAATGCACGGGGACTAAATAAAATCAACTCGGCCTATCGAAAATTTAAAGCTAGAATGATTTATTGAATTTTTGAAATGAAAAACATGGTTACAATATGTATTCTAGCCGAGAGCGCAGATTGTGAGCTATGATAAAATAAACAGCTTAAACGCGCATGATCAATTTTAATTTAATTTAACGAGAAAGTGTAGGATATCTTAAAAGGAGTTAAATATTAATTTGAAAAAACTCGAAGGACGAATAAAATATTGGAAAATTAGTCTACAAAGTGTAGTTTTGCATATGAAAATGCGAAAAAAAAGTAAATAAGATCTTTTTATTGCAGATTTTAGTTTCTGGCGAATTGCTGCAGGAAGATAAATGAATTGCGCCGGAAAAATTAATTTGTTTTGTTTTTCTTTTTTTATTTCGAATGTATTTGCGTTGAAGTGTAGAAACAGAAAATAGGAGTAGAATTTTAATAGGAATGCTGTGTTGTTTGTTTTTTTCTTTCTTTTTTTGATATCCGGAAGTTATTTCTGTTTTAATTTTTCAAGTACATTTACATAATGTTTGTGCAAACAAATTATGAATTAATCTAAAATGCCTACATGAGTTTTAATATACTTTTAGCTGACTCGAGACGTATCATTATGCTAAAAAGTAATAAAATTTCAATGGCGAACGATGCAATTAACGAGCAGACCTTGGTGCCCATCAAAATTTACAAGGACACTGAAAAACGCAAAAACATTGCTTATTTGCATGTTTGACTCAATTAGCATTTTTATTTTAAATGTAAGAGTCATTTTTATTTCCGCGCCAGTTTTTGTTCAGCGAAATAAAGAGAGAAAAGGCGAACAAATTTGCAGTTGTTATTTCATTTTATTAAACTCGAAACAAATCAGAATTTTAATGATACAAAGAATATTTTTACGTATTTTAATAAAACTTAACAAAAAATAAAATTTGAAGTTAAAACTATTGGACCAAGAGGCATGACGGAGTTATCTGAAAAGAATCGAACAAAAAAAAATTATTCGAAATTAATAACATTTATGTTCATATTCTTTACAACGAGAAGTTTAGCGGCCGTAATAAAATGAGGGATAGGCATAACCGTAGTGGACGGCTGGGTAACCGTAAGCGTAGCCAGTGCGGTACAGGTATTGAGCACTTGCGATGGCCAAAGCGACCACGACAAGGAGCAAAAACAACTGGAAAAAAAAGTTAAGTGTTTAATTGTAAAGCTGTCTTGAAATAGGTTTTAAAACGTTTTGTCTGGCTCCATAAACTTACCAGAAATTTCATAGTGGATGAAGAAGTTTTGAAGATTAGCTCAGCAGGCTAAATGATGTTTAATTAGTTGACCCTCGTGTTTATATAAGAAAATACTGAAAAAAAAAAATTACCTTGACTGTGAACCTTGAAAACTAAAAATGGGAATAACCAATCAAATAAGAACTAAAATCGTGAATATGAATAATATTTTGTCGAAAAAAATTGTTAAATAACGAAACACTCGGAAAAAAATTGCGCCATAAATTTGAAATTAATAGATGTTAAATTTATGAAGGAAAAAGAGTGCTGATGAAAACCATTGCCATGGTTACAAATTTTACAGATCAAATTTTTTTATGAATTTTTTTAAAATTGTGCAAAATAGGTCAAGGCGGATGAAATCTCGTTTTTGAAGCGAGTTTTAAAAAAAAGAAATATCGACTTTCTGTCCCAGAACTTGCTCTATATGCGTCTTTAAGAAAGAACACTTCGTGACACGCGGTTGACAAGCCTAACCGACCAACTTAAAAACCCATTAAACGAACATCGGAAGTTTACTTTAATTTACTTCTTCAATATTGATATTTGAAAGATAATTCATTACATTCCAGATGTGATGCACTGATGCACTACCCTGAAAAATGTGTGACTTTACCTACGAACATTTTTAATAGTAGGTTTTTTAAAAAGAGTAGAGAAAAATTTAATATCTTTTGTTTTATTTAATTATAGTTAAATAAAACATATCCTTTTAGCGAGTCAAGGCCTCGACAAGTTCAAGGTTATCTCCTTGGTGTTCTTGTCTCCATATCGCCACCTCATTTGACCCAATTACACGCCTTAACCGCGTGAATAAATAAATGCACGATGTTCTCCTCCCCTTTGATTTACTTTTATTCTCATCGCGCATTCGCGAGCCAATTGTGTTTATACACCTTACAAAACAATTTCTGAAAATATTCCACAATAAAATTGGAGCAAGGTGAAGGCACGCCCCGCCCAAAACTACAAAAACCTGTAGCCAATCTAAATGACGCATGCGCCTGATTCAAATATCCCCGAAAGGCATTTGGCAAACGCTGTTCATCACGTGCCAGTATTTGCACTTTTGCATGCTAATCAAAGTTGTTTACGATTTCTCCCACTAGCTGGCACTGCGACGCTTCATATTTCACTCTCTTCTCCTTTCCTACATCTTCTGGCGAGAATGCGTGGGCGAACGCGAGCGTCATCATGATCTATCGAGATGATGGTGGCAGTATCTTAGTCGATGCGTCCGCACGATTTTCTTTCACAGGTAAGTCGTGTGTGACAATGGCGAGAGAAAATGAAATGAGATGTCCAATGTCCGTGTCCGTGACATTTATGCGAAGAAAAAAATGTGAAGAGCTGTAAGACGAGAGTAGAAAAGGGGTGTTGTGTAATCGAATCTTTTGTCACTCTTCACGCGTTTCTGAGCGCGACGTGATTGATCGATATTCTTAATTTCGAAATGGGAGTTTTGCGAAAATATTTTAATAATAAATCGTGGGATTTAAATTTATTTATTTAATTTCATAACTTATTAATTTTATGTATACGTATAATAAATAATTCGTTTTTAATTTTGCTGAATGTGCAGTCGAGCAGGAAATTGCTGTTCGAGTCTATCAAAAGGTGTCTTCTTATCGGATTAATATGACGAGCGAAAGTAATTTATAATTAACGGAAAAAGAAACATAAGACAGTGAAAACTGAAATCACCGAACAAAAGCAAAAAAATTAAATTAAAAAGATGATTATTTGTGTATGTGAAAAGAACATTATTTTCTTTTTATTTTTTTGTAATTTTTATTTCTATGTTCTGTCAAGTTTATTTTTCTGCGAGTTGGACATATGAAAGATGTTCACTTTAGTAATGGTACACTTAGCTCGAATCTCTCGGGGAGTGTCAACTTTTGTCATTTTTCCGATATTTTCATTTTACCTCGAAAATGTATCGTCTTACATATAAATGGATGTAAATTGAGATCGCGGTTGAACTGCAAATTACTCGCTTGCATTTACTATTTCATCATAGACCGCACCGCGACCGCCGTGTTTCAGACTTTGCCATTTTTGAAGACGAACGAGCAATGTTGTTCTTGCCGCTAGATTGGCGTCCTCTGCCTCGATGAGGGCTGCATTCTTGTTTGTGCTGGACATTTTTTATTTGCGACTATTTGTCGTTGCCAATGGTAACCATTGCACAATCGAGACTTAATGGTCTCAGGTCCGAAGCGTAAAATTCGTATAATGCACATTTTTCAGATGCTTGCTTTTACCATTTTTCGAGTTCGGATTCCAAAACGGGCAACTTCTCTTCTCCAGGATTTCCTTCTTCCTATCCTAGCGGAGTGGACTGTCATTACACTTTCGAAGGCGAAGCTTACGAGGGAGTGCAAATTGCTTTTACCGTTTTCGATTTGGAACCCCCTTACAAAACTGGGTGAGAAACCAATCTCTGGCCATTAGTTTCCTTGACAACCGGCTACAATCTCATCATCATCGATCAGTTGTCATGACAACCTTCACCGAATAAATTCTTCTCTTTTTGATTTCTAGCTGTTTGATGGATTACGTGGATATTTCCACTATTAACATACATAAAGTCAAGTATTTAGTAGGGCGTTATTGCGGTCGTCATGTGGTTTCCCCTCTCGTTTCATTTCCCACTGCAGAAGTGAAATTTCGATCCAATCACGCTATTCAACATTCTGGCTTTTTCGGCACGTACGAATTCTTAGATGAAAGTATGAGAAAACACGCTTCGCCAATATCCGACTCGACTAATCATTAAACTAAAAATAACTCTATTTCTACTTTCGCAGAAGACATTTCTCCACCACCATCCTCGTCCGATGACAATGTTGACGGCTGCGGTGGATCGGTATCGGGCACTGGTGGACTTATCACTTCACCCGGTTACCCCTTTAACTTCACTGCGAACCTCGACTGCATTTGGCTGATTCGAGTACCGTATACGAATCATATATACGTACGAATATTACAATTACAATTGCACGGCAGTATCGGTAAAACAAAGTTGTTTAATAGGTATTAAATATAGGGTATGTATTGTTATTTTCCTATACGTTTCTCCATACAGCGACCTGTCAGAAAGCGGCTTTAGCAATATACGACGGATATGTAAGTTTGACTCAAACCCCTAAGCCCCTTAAATCTTACTGCGGAGATTTGAAATACTATAAGAACGTAGACGACAGGAATGCTTTGTCACATAGAAATCGCCTCCTTATCAGGTAAGTGACTCGTTTAAATAAAAAATAATAAATAAATAAATATAATAACGTAATAAGTATAATAACGTGTGATCGCATCAACAGATTTACAGCGAGCGAAGAATCCAGAGATACTTCCGAAGAAATTATTGGATTTAAAATTGTTTGGACGGCCGTCTCGTTCGAAGACGAAAGTTAGTCAAAATCGAATAAAAAGTTTACTTTCGGCGTTGATTTTATTTTCTTTCAGAACTATGTACTCAATTTGCTTGTCGAAATAGCCATTATTGCGTCGAAAAGGAAGGCGCGACTCTCGCTCTAGCTTGCAAACCGAACAAACTCTTTTGCATCGACGAGTCATTACGATGTAACCATCTGCCCAACTGCAGCGAAGGAGACACCAGCGACGAAGACAGTTGTAAGAACCAATTAGTGATCATTTTGATCGATTCGATATTTAATCGAGTTTACGCAGGCGATTATCCGTACGTGTTGGTGTCTGGCATAGCGGCTTCCGCTGCGGTGATAGCCGTATCTTTGATATTGTGTGTTTGTCGTCGTTTGAGTACCCGTTCATCGAATGGAAATTTACCGTTGCATTTACGCCAGTTAGAACATAGTCCGTCTTGTTCCAATCGCCAACTGACATCATCTTTTTCGCAACCGTGCGATTTACTGCCTCCTCCTCCGACTGTCAATGGCACATCAAATCGTCCAGGAGGGCCTTACGAAGTAATATTTACAAGTGGCACACCAGTTTGTCCTCGCCACAGCGCAGCATATCCGACTCAAGTTTAATTTAAAAAAAACAAACAAACAGGGATTTTTAATCGTAACTGACTTTCATTTCTTACTTTTTTAAAAATAAAACAATACAGTGGAATGTGTCACTTTTAAGTATTAAAACTATTCCGAGATTGGTTAGATCAATTGAGATTCTGCCCGCTGTGAATCCTATGTACAATTTTTTTTAAAAAAAAAAATCAATGTTTTGGTTTTAGTTCAATATTGATCTGCCATCTCTTAAAAGGCCTAGAATTAGACTAGAAAACAAATGTAAAAAAAATATTTCCTAGAATTAATTAGAGTAAAAAAAGTATATATATTTCCAAAAATTACTGCCCAACGCCATGACAATCCCCTAAAATAATATAAAACAAGAATGGAATAAAAAAAAATGTATGATCATTTTGATATCGTGCGGAGATTCTTGAGCAATGAGATTCTATCTGAACCATGAACAAGCATTATTGGACGGATTTTTCAATTAAAAAAGTTTTTAAAAAAATCTAATAAAATAAACCCAGATAAAATCATCGTAGGCAGTGTAATAAAAGTAGCAATGCAAATGTGATGATGACACTGGCGCATGAATAATTCGCTGCGGCAATGCGACAGCCGAACATGTCAAACCAACTGGCCCGATCTTTAATAAGATTATCATATTCTGCTTCCATCAACTGTCCGTCAAAGTAAGTAATAGGATTGTCGAAAGGATATTCGTATCCTTGTTCGCATTCGCATTTATAACCTCCGGAGTCGAATCCACGGCCCAATATTGGAACGCACTAAACAAAAAACAAACAAAAAAATTAACAACAAAAACAAAAACAAAAACAAAAAAAAAGACAACACTAACGTACCATAGAGGAACGCCGTTCGCACTTATGGGTGCCCTTAAAAGCATTTTGAACCCAGTAATCGTCGGAACATTGGTTGATGTCTAATTTTGTGATCGGAGAACTAACGGTCACGACTCCACTAAAAAAATCAAAAAACTATCGTAAGTATTGTATAATTATTAATTCTTTGTTATTCGTACTAAAACTCTAAATTGGTTCTAATGTCGTCCCAACCGAAGAATGGCGCGGCGTACGTCACGATCCATTGGTTATGAAAACCGCAGTCGTAATACGGCGAAGTCCAGTAACCGTGCTCCAAATTCGGGCCGCGAAAGCGAATGGGGAAATGATCGTATTTAGTCGCGTATTCTCCGTCTTGATTAGCCCTGATATTGATTTTGAGAATGTATTCTTCCAAGCCTTCAGCGCTAGTTGCCCATCTGCTCTTCAGGTGGCTGAACCATTTTTTCTTGACGTACGGTTCGGTCAAAATTCTCCTGGTCAAATCTTCAGCGAGGAATTTGCGAGTGTTTTCTTCGGTTTTGTAGGCGTAAGGTGCGAACAAAGTTCTGTTTGGAAATTTTTCGGTGTCCCAAAATATTCCGGCGCCCCAAATCTTAACATTGCCCATGACCATGGAAAGGGCTTCCCCGAACATTTGATCCTCCGTCAAAGGCTTGTCCGCTAAACGAAGTTCGGCGAACAGTTCGTTCGGATCGACAACTTGTAAGAAACCGCTGATAAAATTGGCGAGACGTAATGCCATTCGAGCTTCGTTTTCAAATTGTTTTTCCACGCCGAATCCAATATCTCCATCGAGAATTAAATCGTTGGGCGAAAATAGCCGTCTAAGAATAAACAAAAAAATAAAAAAAATTATAAAATAAATTAAAACACATCGAAATAATAACTATACTTGTCTTTGCACGTTTTGGGTGTCACTCCCTTTCGGATAAATTGAAGAAACTGTTCAATATTCTTCGGATTTCTTTGTTTTTCTTGTAGGGTTCCATTTCTCACTTTGCTGTATTTTTTAACGTACATTCTCCTAGTTTCTTCATCCAACTTCTCCTTATTTTGTGGCATCATCATCGTGTCTGTTAAAACACAACATTAACCTTAAGCGCGTTGAAATAATATCAAAAATCCTTACATCCAATGGGGTCGCATTCGAAGAGCTTATCGTACTCGGTTGCGGTACCTCGTTCTATAATCTCGCCCAAATATGGTCGACGGACGTTGGTGGGAAGTCTGTATCCGGGTTTACAACGACATTGGTAACCCCCTCGACGTAGTCCGTAGCCATGTATCGGCTCGCACTAAACAAAAAAAAAAATATATATATAAAATTTAATTTGAATTTTTTTTTATTACCTCCGTAGTTGAATGTTTGCAACGATCGGTGCCAGCGAACTTATTGGGTTGCGGATTTCCTTCTCCCAAAGGGCACTGATTGATATCGATTCGATCAAAATCCATTTCCATCACCGAAGCGGCTACATAACTAAATATTTGAGTATAAATAAACTGTAATAGAACAACGGTGTAATCAATCCGCAGACTCACGTTGGATATTCGATATGTCGAAACTGAGTGTGCCGTGGATAGACGTCCGGAATCGGAACCGTGGCGGCGATCATCCACTTATTAGACCGTTCGCAATCGAAATAAGGTCTAGTCCATTTCACTGGTCCCGGGACCTCGTCGGCTCCTAAAATGGTGAGTGTTAGTAGGAACCGAGACCGTACAATTCTACTCGCAATTACCGGGCGGTCCGTGCCAGTCGAAAGTTTCGTTCGTATTATTCGCGTGTGTTATTCGAACGGTGTACGTAATCTTCGAGTCCTGTCTACGGGTGTTGTCGGGCAACCATGCGGTGTACCATTCGTTGATCCGGTATTGATCGGTCGTATAATTCAAACTACGGCTGCTACGAAATGCGCCCAAATCATCCGCTTGAAATGTATTCAAAGTAGAAATGCGTTGTAGGTGAATCGGATCATTGAAATCATCGGATCTGAAAAGTTTAAATTTGATTACCGATTAATTCGATTCGATTCGATTCAATCGCTATTAGTTTAATTACCTAAATGCTCTCGGAGCGAACAGGGGAAGAGTTTTATTGAAGAAACCTTTGTAGGACGGAGTGTAGGACATATTGGGTGAAAAGTAGATAGCGCTGGCATTAATTCTGGGGTTGGCGGCTATATCCGATATAGTAGACAGGTAGTAATACATGAAACCAGGTTCTTTTTCGTCGGGCGCTCGTTGCAATATAAAACTGTAAAAGAAGGCGCGGCTCAGAGCCATGTTATGTGCGTGAAGGAGCGCCGTCCGATTGGGAAACACTGGATTGATGTTGATGTCTTTGATGTCCGGCAAGTGAGATATAAAATGCTTGTCGATGTGTAATTCGGGTGAATGCTTAATGTTACAGTTGTCGCCAGTCACTTCCTTCATTTTTTTAATCACTTCGTCGTATGAGTCACGGGGTTGCCATTGAAATTGGCCCGAACAACCCAAAATAATGAACGGTGACAGTACGGCGAATATCCGAGTGATGATCATGTTGAGATTCTTCAAAAATGATAAGCGATCGAGTAGAAATTAAAATGAATACACAACACTTTGTCACCTGTTGAGACCCCGCCCGGTCTAACTCGTCATTTCGCGCAGCCTTTAGTCTCGTTCTACATATTTCTCGACAGAGGGGGTAAAGTTTTCGCGCGCAACCAACTTCGTTGTTTATTTATTTAACCTCGTACTCAATATTTTTTTAGAGTCATTTTTATTTAATTTTTGTAAAATTAAAATCTACCCGTTCGTTTTATGACGGGAAGAAATAAAAGGAGTATGTAATACACGGAGTAATAGTGAAATC
This sequence comes from Strigamia maritima, assembly GCA_000239455.1. Taxonomy (NCBI): domain Eukaryota; kingdom Metazoa; phylum Arthropoda; class Chilopoda; order Geophilomorpha; family Linotaeniidae; genus Strigamia; species Strigamia maritima. The sequence goes on from JH431584.1 coordinate 307,486, forward strand.
GGTTAAACGAGAATATTTCCGGCTATGTGCGTTTTCAAAGGATTAGCCCTTCCGTTACGAGCTGTAAACCCCGTAGTAGTGTCAATCACGTTGTCTTTGCCGCCATTATCCGTCGGATAAGGTCGAAACATTGTATCTTACGCCGAACATACGTGCAGATCGTTTGCCGAGGTAAGTTATCATTTGTATAGCGTGCAACGAATCTAGAGTAAAGTGTTTTCCCTATTTTTACGCGGCTTTATGCGTGTAAGTAATGTAAAGACCGATGGATGCTCGAGTGATGGTGCCGTGCACGCCAACGCCATGCGAGAAGCGAACGAGACAATGGCGTTTGCGTACACAACGCTTTCTTAATTCAATCGCATCTTTTTAAAGGAAACATTAGCAATGCGAGCAAAATGTGTGGTTCCTGCGTTGCCGAGGCATGGAAATGAACGTGGCCCGAGCTCGAAGCAGCATTTTCAAACGACGGCGCCAAACGGTTGCGTGGCCCGCCTTAGCTGCGTCATTGTGAGCCTCAATCCGATGAAGGATTCGCACGGCGATCTGTTGCATTTGTACACGAAAAGGATGTGAATAGTAGTCCTACGCCGCTTAGGCATCGATCGTACGATATTTGTGTGCTTAAAAGCGTGTACATCGTGTCGAGGCTTTGTTTTGTTGGTTTCCATGCTTTCGGCGCGCGCTTGCTTTCATTGTGTGTGTTGAGTTGCGCCGTTCTTTTTCAGAGCGGCGATCCCGAGTTTGAAATCTGTTGAAAAAAAGTTTTCAGGCTGCAATTAGAACAACGTAGTGCGAATAGGAAAAAAAAGGGAAAAACTGAGGCATAATGGGCAAAAACGATGTGGAAACAGATTATTCTGAAGTGGGAAGGTAGTTTGGGCATTCTAAATTATTATAGGCTTATTCGAGGCTTAACGCGTGTTTTGTGTTTGTGTTGGCAGCATGGCGGAAGGCAACGGCGAAGTGGTGAACGATAGCGAAATGGTAGAAACGAAGGAGGAACCCATGGATCAGAGCGTCGAACATTCCGAAGATTACGCTAAATTGATCGAGTATGGATTGAACGAAAAAGTGGCGAGCAAACTAGACGAAATATACAAGACTGGTAAGGCGCCATTACGGCCTCGTGTTGGAAACAAACTTCTTATCGCTTTTTAGGTTTAATTTTTGAAACATTTTTCATTCTCTCTAATTTCTTTCTCCACAGGCAAATTGGCACACGCTGATTTAGATGAAAGAGCTTTGGACGCTTTAAAAGAATTTCCCGTCGATGGCGCTTTGGCTGTATTGAAACAATTTTTAGAGAGTAACTTGGAACACGTGTCTAATAAGAGTGCCTATTTATGCGGAGTAATGAAGACATACAGACAGAAAAGTAAACTTCAAGGAAGCTCGTCAAATGCTTCGGTAAAAGGGCCTGACGAGGATAAAATAAAGGTAATCCATTATATTTTTTTAAGTAGATAAATAAATAAAAATATGGAATTTTATAGGCTATTTTGGAGAGGACCGGATACACGTTAGATGTAACAACGGGGCAGAGGAAATATGGCGGACCTCCACCTGCTTGGGAAGGTACACAACCTGGCAATGGTTGTGAGGTATGAAATTGTAATCGAGACTAGCTCGTTAACTCGCCAAAAAAAAGCTTCTGTGGTAAATGTTTTAGACTTCGAAAAAAAAAATAATAATAAATTTCAGGTATTTGTTGGCAAAATTCCCAAAGATATGTTCGAAGATGAGCTGATTCCGCTGTTCGAGAAGTGCGGCAAAATTTGGGATTTGCGGCTTATGATGGATCCTATGACCGGGCAGAATAGAGGTTACGCCTTCATTACTTTCTGCGACAAGGATGGAGCTCAGGAAGCAGTGAAGCAGGTAAAAAAACGAAGTGTGGTTGTTTTACATTGTAAAAAAAGATGATTTAAGTTAGAATTCTATGCTGAGGCTGAAAGCATTCAGAGCAGGAGTTTGAATTGCTTTTGAAGATGGTGTTGATGAATTGAAATATTTGTATTTCTCACTTTTACTTTTATTTTTGTTTTCATTTGAATATATATTTTTTGTGCCTTGGTCTCCTCTTTTGCTCAAAAAACGAAAACCGATGCAGCCTAAGCAGTAACAGCGAGCGTGCCATATTCAAACTCAAACGAGGCTCTTGATGCAAAAGCTTTCCCTCGATATTTTCGAGGGTCTAATTTAACTCGAGCCTATATTTAATTAGTATTTAAAAAAAAATTCGTGAACTAGTAATTGTAAATATAACTTTAGAAATTAATTATAATTGTTTTAACGTATGATACATATTTATATTTGAAAGAAAAAGGCGGTAAAAAGACCTCCAACATTGCGGCCGTCTTTTTTAAGTTCTAGTTGTGATGCAAAATTTGCACACGTGAGCGTTAATGTTTTGGCACTTATATGAAACAAGTTTTTGGCAGCACATTCTTGGTCTTTTGTCTTTCAGCTGGATAACTGTGAAATCAAAAAGGGCAAGACACTCAAAGTGAATATATCTGTTCCAAACCTTCGGCTTTTTGTGGGTAACATCCCTAAGAGCAAGAGCAAAGAGGAGATCTTTGAAGAATTTAGTAAATTAGCAGGTATGGTATTTAGAGTTAATGACAAGCGGTTTATGGGATTTTGACCAGCCCCGCAACGTGGTCAAAATTTCAGCTTGTGTTTGGCATGCTCGCAGCTCTGGTGTCTGTGTGACAAAACGTAACCCTCACACCCCGACTTACTAACTAACCTCGTTCGCCACGCTCCTTTCTTCCCTGGCCCCGTGTCTCCTCTTGTGCGTTCTTTTTTTTTTATTATTATATTTTTTTTTTTCATCCTATCCTTGAGTCCAGCCCAGCCCAGCCCCGGCCCAGCGCAGGTGCCATTGCTGGGAGCTGCTGTGCGACTTGTTGCGCAAGAGATAGGTGATTAATTGGCGTGTACTGTACGTATTTGTATTGCAGCTGAATGAGCACGAAATTAGAAAGGGCAAAAAAATTGGCGTGACCATTTCTGTAAACAATCACCGGTTATTTGTCGGAAATATTCCAAAGAACAGAGGCAAAGACGAATTGTTCGAAGAATTTTCCAAACATGCACGTAAGTTGAGATTCTAATTGGCAGCCTGCCTTTCTTCTTTGTGTAAAAGCAAAAGAAAGTCTTAAAGAAAAAGAAAATAATTATTTGACGAAAAAAAATTGTTTGGGAAGCGTGTGTACTTCGAGCGTTGCCCAAATCCATCCCTCCCTCCCTCCCCGACCCTCCAACTGGTCTATTCGAAATTGAAAAAAAGAATTAAAAGTAAATTTAAAATTAAATTTGACGCTGCTACAGCTGCCTTAACACTGTACTAATGTAATTTAAATTTAAAAAAGGGAAAGGGTGGGCTCGGGTTTATTTATTTAAGTAAAGGGGCTGCGGGTCGAATTGTAGCCAAAAGTGTAATGATTTTTTATTTCGTTTCGCTAGCCGGATTGACGGAGGTGATCATCTACAGTTCACCAGACGACAAAAAGAAAAACCGGGGCTTCTGTTTTCTTGAATACGAGTCGCACAAAGCCGCCTCCTTAGCAAAGAGACGGCTGGGTACGGGAAGAGTGAAAGTATGGGGCTGTGACATAATCGTAGACTGGGCCGATCCGCAAGAGGAGCCTGACGAAGAGACTATGGCTAAGGTGGGAGTAAGAAATCTTATTATATTTATTAAGCAAATAGTTAAGAATAAAATCTCTGTAACCCCGATTAAGGCAATTTGTTTTTCGAAATTTTAAATTGAAAAAGTAAAACGTTGAGCCGCAGCCCAGCTCCGAGACGGTACTAGTAGTGACCGTTTGGGCGTTCTAATCTGTGGAGAGCAAAGACTGCTTGAAATGTCGCCACTTTACGTCGACTAAAAGTGGCGATGTCAACGGTCGTCGACATTTAAATTGGATAATTTGAACTGGTTGCCTTAATTCCTTTTTTCGTAGGTGGTTATTTAGATTAATTGGTAGCTATGGATTTTGACTACCGTTAAGTTGACTTAATGTGATTAATGAATTATTATTGTTATTTTTTTATAATAGGTGAAAGTTTTATATGTACGAAATTTAACTTCGGAAGTAACGGAAGAGAAGTTAAAAGAGTCGTTCGAGTTTTTTGGTAAAGTGGAAAGGGTGAAAAAGATCAAAGACTATGCGTTCGTACATTTTGAGGAACGCGACCACGCTTTAAAGGCGATGGAAGATCTGAATGGGAGGGATTTTTGCGGCGCTAGCGTTGAGGTGTCGTTGGCAAAGCCGCCTTCGGATAAGAAGAAGAAAGAGGAGCAGCTAAGAGCGAGAGAGCGAAGGATGCTGGCAATCATGCAACAGAGGCAAGGGTTGGTTCCCAATCTGATTGGAGGCGCAAAGTCGTTACACGTTATTTGATCGGCATTTTCCCTCCTTGTTTTCTATTTACAGTATGGTACCTCCTCGTGGACGTGGAATGCGAGGTCCCCCTGGTCGCGACTACGGTAATACACGGCACCATTTTTTATTCTCATTTGTTTTTTGTTGTTTTTTTTCAAAAATGTATTCTTCGGTTATTTTCTATTGTTTCGGGAAATAATTGCATGCGCTAAAACTTTGTTGGAGCATACTTTGACAGGTCAAAAGTTGATTACTTGTAATTTGTTATTAGCGTTAGTTACTATTATTTGATTTAGTCCTTATTTGTTTGATTCTGTACTCTTCATATTCCCGGCATGTTTTTTAAAGGACCCTTTTCAACTAACTGATGGCTAAATTTTTTGCCACAGATTATGACTACGACTACTACGGCTATGGCGACTATCGCGGTGGCTATGCAGATCCTTACTATGACGATTACTATCGCTATGATGACTATTATGACTACAGCTATGGACCAGGACCCCGAGGTCGAGGCCGAGGTGGCCCCGATAGGGTGGGTGATGCGAGGCTGCATGCGCTTCTTTAGCTCCTCATATCCGAGCCTGAGAATCGCTCATGTAGCCGATGTTAAACCCTCGTTTTGACTCGTTTTCTTTTTTTTATATTTAAATTGCGACCGATGCAAGCCGGGAATCTGTTTTTAAGTTCCCCTATTGGCACGTGGTTTAATTCACATGCTCCACAATGTAATCGCTCTATTATTTTTCTTCTTTTTTTTTTTTTTTAATTGTCGTTTGTGTCATGCAGAGAGCGGCTCGGATATGATAACCACGTTTCAGCTTCAAAGTAGTTATCGAGTGACCGCTTTGGCGTTTAATACGTGGAGAGCAAACGGCAGATCGCTATGTCATCGCTTTATTATTTTTTAAAGTGGCGATACGAAATCTTGCCAACAATTAATTGACATTAATTGATTTTTCTAAGCTTATTTTTTAAGGAAATGTTGTTATTTCGGTGATCTAATTGAGTTTGTTTGTTTATAGGCACGTGGGCGTGGTGGTCCGGTTCCACGGGGTCGCGCCGGTGGCCCCCCAGCCCGTGGCAGGGGAGCTATGGGAACCCGCGCTCGAGGGGGGCGTGGAGGCCGTGGGGGTTCAGCCGGCCGTGGTCGGGGAAACTTAGCCGGTAAGCGCAAGTTTGATGGTGGACACCAGAACCAGGGGGACAGTAAGCGGCGCTACCAGAATAACTCTGGGCAGAACTGGGGCAATCAGCCCATCCCCCAGCAGCCCCTGGATAGCTCGAACAACTACAGCAACAACTATGGTGGGAGTTCAGGTGGAGATGCCCAGTGGTACCAGGATTCCTACGGCCAGCAATGGGGTTAAGGAAAAAAATTGTTTAGCATCACGGATATTTTTTTTTAAGAAAAATTTTCAAAAAAAAAGCAAAAAAAAAGTTTAAAAAAAAAGCAAAATCAAGTAAAAGAACTGAACCCCTGGCCAGAAACTTTTCATACAAAATTTTTTGGGGGTAAAGAACCGTTTTATATAAGAAAAATATATATAAGAGAATGTGTTTACGTCCTCCCCCGCTCCGAGTGTGGACAATCGAGTTGGACGAAAAGAGCGTCGCTGCTCCATAATAGATTGTTTTTCATATTTTGTGTTTAGTTTTTTTTTTTTTTAAAAAAAATATTTGAATAATTAATTGATAGTAGTTTGGAAAATATAAAACAAAATCAAGCTCAAAATTTAATCAAGTCCATGTACCACTGTTTTAACTTGTAGATTTTTTTTTCTTCCCCGTAATTTTATTTTTACTCGATCGACTGTTGCTCCCCCGAGTTCTGTGTGAATGACATCAAAAGGGGATTTAATGTTAAACCAAAATCGAAACGGCAAATACATTTGTTTGAATATTTGGTTGTTTGGCATGCTAAAAAAATTGATTTTTGCAAAATTTTGTTTAAATTTGAAAAAAATAAATTGAATATGAAAAATTATTTAAAACATAAAAAAAAATATTAGAAATAGAAAAAAATATACTTTAAATTTAAGGTATTTGATAAGAACAAAATTCTGGAATGTGTTGTCGGGGTGGCCATATTTAATGACAAAAATTGTTTTTAATGTTTTGGTTTTTAGCCGCTCATTATTTTTCCTCTCCTCTTCCATCTTTTTTTTTATTATCCAATTTTTTAAGTACAGGAAAATTGTAAGATAAGTTGTGGGTAAAATTTTATTAACTTGTGCCCGTTTAGTGTAAATTTTCTTCCTCGTTAAATTTAGTGTGGTGTTTTTCTCCCTTTTTATTTCATTTTTAAATTTGTCCCAATTTTATTTAGTCTTCGCTTGGCCAGCAGCACAATTTGATCACAAGTGTTTGGCTCGAATATTCTTAATATCAGCCGACTAAACTTGTAGTCTTTGTTATTTGGTGTATTCTTTGGTAATGTCTTCAATAAAGTAAACAAAGTTTTTAGCCAAATTCGCTGAGCTTTTTCTGAATTTTTCAAAAATCGTGTCACAAAAAAATTTTTGCATTAGGCAGTGGGCTGTGCCAGGCAAGCTTGCACCTTAGCACGTTCCAAGATGTAGGGTTTCCTCCAGTCGATGAGTTTTGGAAGTCATAAACAAAATTAGTTGTGTGTTTTGTTCTGTGGGTGTTGAATTATAATAATGGGATGAATTTTTTTTTCTTTCTCTTCTCTTTTTTTTTTCTTTATTTTTTTTTTTTTTTTTTTTTGCTGACTTTTGGGTGTTTCACGCAGTGCTCATCTCAATGTGTTCACCGAGTGATCAAGCAGTGGAAGCATGACGATGCGAAGAGTTGGCAAAGTGTATCTTGCAACGGTACTGCTTCACATAAACCATGGTATACATGCTCGGTGCATTTTCTTTCCCATTTCTTACTGACGAGCCTGTCATGTACAGACATTTTCATCTTCATCATCTGTCAGCTGACAAAGAAAAATCCTTCCTCCCCATAAAAAGTATTTTTTTTCTTTTTCTTTTTTTTTTCTTCGAAAATGTAAAATTGTACGACAAAAAATATTGTGAAATAAAAATGTGCTCTTGAGCATATTGAAATAATTTAATATGAAATTAAGGAAAATTGGTTCTTTTTTTATTTATTTATATTCATTTAGGTATTCGGTTTATTGGTTTTGATTATTAGGATTTGTAAAAATTCAGGTGCAAGTTTGCCTGATTTATTAGAGTCTTCAATGTTGGAAGGATTCCATTTACTACGGTAGTAAAAAAAATTGTATATTTTGTTTTTTATTTTTAAAGTTTGTTTTTTAATTTGTTTTGCCAAACGTTACACCAAAAGTACGAAACTGCAAAGTTGATGTGTCTCTACTTGGCATTTTCGTGGAGGCCCAAATATTAATCCGCATTACCCAGTTCCCCGCCCCACAAAACCAAACTTTCCAAACACTTTTTCTGCCTTGAAGCTCTAGTGCATTGTTTTTTTGCGTTAATACTAATTTATCTTTGTTTTTTTCACCCTCCTGAACAAAAGCCAACTCGAAAGATGGTAGGAAAACGTGTCATTTGAATCACACAAATGTGTCGAGGCCGTTTTGGCTGACAATTGGAAATGTGTTGGCGGAACCAGTCTTCCAACATATAGGTTACATGTCACCGCACGAATCGAGCACCAAGAGTCCTGCTTTGGTGGAAGGGAGCAGCACTTGTTGAGAATGAAAGCGGAGGCATCAACAGGTCGGTCATTTAGCGATGATGTTGCGAACAATTACTCTTATTATTCTCTGTGGGTGCGTTGCAGGCGAAGCGGGCGACGCAACCGGCGTGATGAACGATGGATGGATGGATGGGTCGACACATTTTCCTAACATAACATTTCTTGGCCTAAATTAGGCCTGATAAAAGGATACTACTGCTCCGTTAGGAGATTTTGTTGTTCGTTGGACGATTGTTTTCTTCATTCGGTGGCGTTTGTCGTTACTTTAAAAATGGACAAATTTGTTTAATAAATGTATTTGACACGAAAATTTTAATATCAGATATACGTCATTAATATTATTGTAAAATTTATATATATATTAATAAAAAGAGTTTGTGGTTTTTCTTTTAATTTCATTATTTTAATTTTTGTCTGAAATGAGCGGTGTCCTCGTTACATATTGATCGCGACCTCGATTTACGTCAAATGGAAGACGGGTCTTTCGAAGGTCCAGAAGATGAGCGAATGAAAATTCATTTATTATGATGATTAGAGAAAATAGATGCAGAATAAAAAGTGTTTTTCTGTATCCCCGAGTTTGACATACGACCTGGGTCATCGACCTCTGGCGTGTAGCTATTGAGAAGAGTTGTTGTCCACGCGGTTCAATGGCACAGTAGGAGCTATTTTCGAGCTTGGGGCACCGAAAGCGACGATGGACGTTTAGCACTTCCCGTTCTTTTTGCGCTAGGCGAAGAGATAACCGGGAACCACACCCTGTGCATTGACGCGAGAAAGTGAATGGTCACTATACTTTATCGAGATACTCGAATAATGTCCGTGAACCGAGAAGTAAAACGAGCGATAAAAAACCAGACACAGTTTTTGACCACTCTGTATATATATCAGACAGTTTCAGTCAAAAATCAGCAACAGTTGCCACTTCAGAAGCTGCCATAAAATGGTGAGTACACGCTCTCGTTGCAACTTAGAGCGAAGTTTTTTTTATTTAATTTGTTTTCTTTGGGTTATATTTTTGCAGAAATTGATCATTTTCGCTCTGCTCTCTTTCGGTGCTGCACTCGTCAGCAGTGATGACTACGGTTATAAAGAGATGCATTATGAACCCAGCTATGGATACGAATACAAGAAACCGAGCTACGACTACGAATACAAGAAACCGAGTTATGGCTACGAATACAAGAAACCGAGCTACGACTACGAATACAAGAAACCAAGTTATGGCTACGAATATAAGAAACCCAGCTACGACTACGGATACAAAGAAATGAGTTATGGCCACGGCTACGAGCACAAGAAACCGAGCTACGGTTACGAATACAAAAAACCGAGTTACGATTACGGGTACAAAGAAGTCAGTTACGACCATGGCTACGAGTACAAGAAACCCAGTTACGAACACGAATACAAGAAACCCAGCTACGGTCATTACGAACCAGAATACAAGAAACCCAGCTACGGTCATTATGAATCAGAATACTACAAGAAACCGAGCTATGGCCATTATGAACCAGAATACAAGAAACCGAGCTATGGCCATTATGAACCAGAATACAAGAAACCGAGTTACGGTTACGAGTACAAGAAACCCAGTTATGGTTACGAATACAAACCGATGTACGAAAAGCCGAGTTACGGCTACAAAGAAGTAAGTTATGAATACAAGAAGCCTAGTTATGATTATGAATACAAGAAACCCAGCTACAGCTATGAACACAAGGAACCGAGTTATGGTTATGGTTACGAATATAAGAAACCGAGTTACGGCTACGAGCACAAGTAACCGAATTTAAATTTTGATTAATGTAAATACTTGTAAAAGTTTCATATGTAAATATAGACATAAAATTTCTCATTAATGAAAATTAAAATTAGAAAAACAAAAACAAAAAAAACCTAGTCTAATATAGAATTGCATGTTTTGTAAAAATTTCAATCCGTAAATAAAGCAGTTTGAAATGTAAAATTAAACCGCTCCGTCTGGCCGCAGCCATTTTGTCCGTGATTTTTTGCCTAAGGACACCTTTTACAACATTATTCGTTTAATTTTGTATTTACAAGTTGTTAAGTTATGACGTCAGGGTTAGCTGTCCACAGCCATGAACAGACAATAACGGCATCTGGTGGTGAAGTTGAAAACAATGGAGTCGAAACAAAAACACGGTTATCGTTAAAACTTTATTCTGGTATTCTTGGGGGTTGGTTACGGTTAAGAAAAAGGAAAGGGATCACGCACAAATGTCATCGTCAAACAATTCTACTTTGAAACCATCAATTACGCTCAAAGCGAACGAGCGAAAAGAAAACGAGGTGGCAACGGGCGAGGAGGCCCGAAAGCGGCTGGGATCACTGCCATCGGACGAAACATCCGATCAAGAGAAACAGTCGTCAGCCTCAAGTCAAGACGACGCGAGCTCGATAAAACGACGAATGAGTCGACGGAAAAAACCACGTGTACGATTGGAGAATGCGTGCGCATGCAAAGCGAATTAAAATGTGTGCAAATTATTTGCAGGTCGAATACAAAGAAATGGATGATAAATTGGCGAATTTATCGGAAGACGATTATTTCTCTGAGGACGAAACAAACTCAGCACCAAAGCCGGAGAAAATTATTCCGAAATTACCCGAAATGAATCCAGAAGAAGACCAGGATAGTGAACATGATGATCCTACTGGACTGGAAGGAGCTGCATTCCAGGTTTGATTTAAAAAATTGGCAACTTTGAATAGCAAAACTTCGAATTTATTTCCAGAGTCGTGTACCTTTTGACAAAATGACGGCTCAGGAAGCTGCGTGTTTTCCTGACATTGCCCAAGGACCGCCACAAACGCAGAAAGTGTTTTTACACATTCGAAACCGACTGGTAATTTAGCGATTCACGTCGAGTCGAAAAATAAAGTATATTTTTGTTTATTTTGTTCCAGCTTCAATTATGGCTCGAAAATCCAAAACAACAATTAATTTTCGAGAATGCTCTTCCACAAATCGAACCACCTTACAACAGTGAGTCATTTACTAGAGTCATAAACGACGTAATATCGTAAATTCATTTCAATTCAGGTGATGGTCCTTTGGTAATGAGGATACACGCTTTCCTTGAACGTCAAGGATTCATTAATTTTGGAGTTTTTAAGCGTTTGAAAGCTTTACCAAGTAAACTTAATTTAGTGCGAATACCGTGGCGTATATTTTATTTTTACAACATTTTTCATTGATCGCAGCCAAAAAACATGGTCGAATTATTGTCATTGGAGCTGGAATTTCTGGTTTGGTTGCAGCGCAGCAGTTGCAGCAGTTTGGCATGGAAGTGATTGTTCTAGAAGCTAGGGTACGTCCAGTCGTAATATCAATATCAAACAATATCAATTTTTAATTTTTGTTTATAGGATAGAGTCGGTGGTCGAATCGCTACTTTTCGGAAAGGAAATTACGTCGCGGACTTAGGAGCCATGGTTGTCACCGGCTTAGGTTAAATATTGCGCAAATATTCGATTTGATTCCGACTAAAACTGATGTAAATATGTAGGTGGTAATCCTGTTACTGTTTTGAGTAAACAGATTAACATGGAGTTACATAAAATAAGACAGAAATGTCCGTTATACGAAT